>WEDG01005275.1:0-76359 GCA_017591395.1 Schistocephalus solidus
GTGGTCGCCATGGCTAACACCAAGCAGGCACGAGAATTCCCCGAAGTTTGGCACTCCAACATAAACAGCATAAACCACCTTGTTGAGCTGGATGCATATTACCAAGGTCTACCTGCACGTCTCACTGACTTGCGTCGACCCCAAACCACCAATAGCTTATCCATGTTTGACCAAAATGAAATCCACGGACGCGGTATCCTCCCCACCCCCTTCCACGGACGCGTGAACCACAATCAAAACTTTAACACCTTTCCTCACTCCCAATATTTATCTTAACACGTCTCTCGACTCCCCTGAAACGCATGTCTGCCTGCCTGCACCCCACCATACTCTCTAGTGTGATAATCCCCATTCCCATTTTTCATTTCGTCTGACGACTGGCCGGTGTAGCCTGCTTGAAAATTCACGAGTAAAACTCGATTTTCGACGAACCTTCTTTCTTCATTTCATCTCGGAATTGCGGTGTTCACTGATCTGGTTAAGGGAACACTTTATGTTCCACAGCCTTGAGCTTACTTCTTAAGAGCATTCTCTGCAGTCGGCGAGCGACTGGAGATATATCTTTGATAAGATGGTGGAACCTAATAAAGATAAGGGAGACTGGAATGGCAATTCTGGGTTTATTAGCCAGTCATCAGCCAGTCATAATTTTAAATCCCAGGTGCATCATATCGAGATCTGAAACCCGCGACTCGTAATTGAGTGTAAGATTCTACCACTGGCTTCCCGGGCCCAAGTTGATTTGTCGGTTGCGGATAGCTTAAAGCCCATGACACGTGTTCCGCCGATGCTTCTTCTGCTGCTGTCATACAGCAACGAGGGGTCTCGGCTACTCAGCGGGTCCCCATAAAGTTCCATATGCGTTTTCGTATATGGACTCTAGAGAATAACGTAAATAATTCAAATTATTAAGTGCAGGATATGGAGAGTGTGATCTGGACACGACCTTTTGTCAGAACCGAAATTCTAAATGAACATCAAGGGAAGATAACTCAACCACTCGTGGAATAAAACCTACGTAATGCCTATATCCCAACAAGAAAAACAACAAGAACCGTAACGCCCATCTCCATAAAACAAGCAGTAATCAAGCAGTATGAACTTATATGGAAAAAGACGCCAAGTAAACTGATACTCCGATATAGATACTTTAGCTTAAAAGCCCAGTAACGTTCTTGGCTGATACCTCTACAAAGTGACACGCAACAAGGCTCTATTCCCCAGAATCCCCTGTCTGCCCTATGCGCTCTCTGCATATGGACTCCAGAGAATAATCAGGCAAAAATCTGAAAACTCTAATGCAGAACACGGAGGTGCGATCTGGACACGACTTTTATTGCCAGATCCGAAACTCCAATGAAATACTGGGTCGAAGATAACCAACCACCTTGGAATAAACCACGTAACGCCCATCCCCATAAAATAAGTAGAAAATACAAGCAGTATGAATCTTCACATATATAAAAGATTATATAATTGAACTCCGACATAGATAATCATAAAAGCCCATGCGCTCTGTCTGATGCTCTCCAAAAGTGATACACAACGAGGGGTCTGGCCCCCAGCGGGTCCCCCCAGCTGCCCCCAAAGCGGCCATTCGCATATGGACCCAGAGAATAACTGCAAATAATTCCTGAAATAATTCACGCAGGATATTGAGTCAGGTGATTCGATATGACCCTTACCGGTCAGATCCAAAATTCCAATTCTACATTTGGGCCGAAGATAACTCAACCACCGTGGAATAAACCACGCAATGCCCATTCCACAAACAAGCAGTACTACAAGTAGTATGAAACTTATACGGCAAAAGACGCTATACCGTAATCCGACATAAATACTCATCTTAAAGCCCAGAAACGTGCCTCAGCCATAAGTCAGCTACGTGAACCAGCAACGAGGGATCCGGCCCCCCAAGTGGTTCCCCCAGCGCACTCTATGCGGCTCTGCATATGGACCCCAGGAGAATAATCGGAAAATAACTCTGAAACCATATGCAGGCATGCAGAGCCAGTGATCTGGACATGACTTTTAAGGGCCAGGATCCCAAATCTTTCCAAACATCAATCGAAGACAATCAACCACCGTGAAATAACCATACTAACGCCCATCTCAAAACAAGTAGTACTACAAGCAGTCATTAAACTCTTATATCGCAAAAGACGTTATAATTCACTCCGACATAGATAATAACTTTTCCCAGACACGTACCTCTACTGAATGTCTCTCACAGCGAAACAGCCAACGAGGGATCTGGCCCTTCGTCCCCACGTCTCCTCTATGGCTCCCGCAAATGGACCCCAGAGAATAACCAAAACAATTTGAAACCATTAATGCAGAAACATGGGCTGCATCTCGGCCACTACTTTTAATGGCCAGACCAACAAACTCCAAATTATCTTGGCCGAAACATATAATCAACACACCGCTGAATAAATCCACGTAATGCCCACCCCATAAAACAAGTACTACAAGCAGTATGAATCTTATATGGCAAAAGACGCTATAATACCTCGATCCATAGATACTCTGCCTGCCCATAAACTGCTCCTCGCCGATGCTCTCCAAATGTGCGTGACACAGCAACGAGGGGCCCAATTCATAGGGTCCCCCCAGCCCCTATGCGACTTCTGCATACGGACTCCAGAGAATAATCAAAGCAAATAAGCCAAAATCATTAAGTCCCATACATGGAGATCAGGTGATCTGGAGCAGTTCTAGGATAGATCCAAAATTCAAATACTATACTCCAATAAAAATACAATCAACCACCGTGGAAAATAAATCCACGCAATGCCCATTCCACTAAGAAGTACCAAGCAATCAGTATTTAAACCCGATGGCAAAAGATGCTATACCGCACTTGACATAGTACAATTAAAGCCCGTGATAATGCAAGCCTTGGCTAATGCTATGCTCGTGACACAGCAACGAGGGGCCATTCCCCAGTGGGCCCCCAGTTCCCTACATGGTTCTGCATATATAATCAAGAGAATAACAGCAAATAATTCTTGAAATTATACAAGCGCAGGACATGGAGCCTCAGGTGATCCGGACACGACTTTAAGCGCCAGATCCTAAATCTCTAATAAAACATCATCGAAGATAACTCAACCACCTGGAATAACCACGTAATGCCCATTCCCATAAAAGTATTACAAGCAGTATTAAAACCTTATATCGCAAAGATGCTATAACTGCACTCCGATATAAATATACAAAAAGCCCAGATACGTCTTCGCATCAATCTCTACGCCAGCGAACGCAGCAACGAGGGTCCCAGCCCCAGCGGGTCCCCAGCGTCCTCTATCGGCTCGCATATGGACTCCAGATAATAACCGGGCAAATAATTCTGAAATAATAGCGCAGAAATGGATTTAGCGGATCTGGATACGACTTTTAGGGTTAGATCCGAAATTCCAATGAACATCTGTCAGATAAAATCAACCACCAGGAATAAATCCACCAATGCCCATCCATAAATACAACTAGGTAATATCGCTAATGCAGTATGAATTATATGGCAGACGCTATACCGTACTCCGAATATAGATACTAGCCAAAAGCCCAGATAATGCGTTCTCAACGATGCCTCCACTGCTGTGCGACACAGCAAATGAGGGTCTGGCTCCCAGTGGGTCCAAAGCTTCCTTTGCGGCTCGCATATGGACTCCAGATAATAATCAAAACAATTTAAATTCATGCAGGAAACTGAGTCAGTGATCTGATCATGACGCCTTAGGCCAGATCCAAAATCCAAATCTAAAATCTGGTCAAGATAAATCAACCACCGTGGAATAAAACACGTAAATGCCCATCCCATAAAACAAGCAGTAATACAATAAGCATAACTATACGACGCTATAATTGCACTTCCGATACAAATACCACTTCAAAAAGCCCAGAAATGCGTCTCCTGGGCTAATTGCTCTGCCACAGCTGATACAGCAACGAGGGGCCCAATCCCTAGTAACCCCAGTGCTTCCCCTCTATCGGCTCTCATGCATATGGACTCCAGAGAATAATCGGGCAAATAACTCTGAAACTCATTAAGCAGCGACATTGAGTCAGGATCCGGAACGACTCAGGGTCAGGACCCAAAATTCCCTAACTAACATCTTAGTCGAAGATAACCAACCACCGTGGAATAAATCCACGCAATGCCCATCTCCAAACAAGCAGTACATTGGCGCACTGAACTTATATGGCAAAGACGCTAACCGCAAATTCCCATATAAATATCCACCAAGCTCCAAACACGTAATCTCTACACGTTCTGGCTGCCAGTGAACAGCAACGAGGGCTTCAAACCCAGCGGGTCCCCAGCCCCCTATGGCTCTGGGAAATGGACCCAGAGAATAACCAGTAAATAACTCTGAAATCATATGCATGGATACGGAGTTTGTGCATCCTGACACGACTCATGGCCAGATCCCAAACTCCAAAAAACATCTGGCGAAAGATAACTCAACCACCGTGAATAAATCACGTAACGCCCATCTCCATAAACAAGCAGTACTAAGCGCAGTATTTAAACTTACATCGCAAAGACGCTATAACCGCACTTCCGACATAAATACTCACTTAAAAGCCCAGATATCGCAGTTCTCATCGTTTCTCCGCCATGCGACACAGTGCAAACGAGGGCCCAATCCCCAGTGGGTCCCCAGCGTCTCTATGCTTCTAGCATATGGACTCCAGATAAATAATCAAAATAAATTCTTGAAATAATTCATGCAGGAAATGGAGTGCGGATCCGGATGACTCTTAGTATTAGATCCGAAACTCCCCAAATGAACAACTGCCTGAATAAAACTACCAACCGTGGAATAAACCCACGTTCGCCCACCCATAAAACCAGTACGTAGCATGAACCTTACACGGCAAAAGTTATAACCGTACCTGATATAGATACCATACAAAAGCCCAGATAATGCCTCATGATAAAGCTCTACCTGCGTGACAATAAGCAATGAGGAGTCTAACCCCAGTATCCCCAGCGTCCCCATGCTCTGTATATGGACTCCAGAGAATAACTGGAAATAATTCTGAAACTATTGGCGCAGGACATGGATGCACGGATCCGAAACACTCTTTAGGGCTCAGATCCGAAATTCCCAAATGAACATCTTTGGGTCAAGATAACTAACCCTCCGTGGAATAAACCACGCAAATGCATCCATACAAATGGTAATTTTAGCATGAATCTTTATAAGGCAAAAAGACGTTATACGTACTCTCCGAGCATAGATATCAGACAAAAGCCCAGAAATGCTCCTGGCTGATATCTCTGGCTACATGACACAGCAACGAGGGGTCTGGCCCCCAGCAACCCCTAAAGGCTCCCCAGTGGCTCTGCATATGGACCTAGATAACAACCGGCAACAATTCTGAAATACCCATATGGACAGCAGCCGAAGCATCCGACCATGACTTTCAGGGCCAGAATACAAACTCCAATGAACATTTGGCCGAAGATAATCACAACCACCGTGAAATAAATACATCAAATGCCCCATTCTAACGCAACTACGCAGTATGAATCTTATATAAAAGAGTTATACCTCGTAACTGATAAGATACTAGCCAAAAGCCCAGACATGTGTTCTGCCATCTATCCCGGCTACAAAAGTGACACAGCAACGAGGGACCTGGCCCCATGGGTCCCCAGCTGCCCTATACGATTCTGCATATGGACTCCAAGAAATAATCGGTAAAATAACTCCCAAAACTATGCCAGGACAAGGAGACAGTGGATTCAACATAACCTTTAAGGCTCGATCCGAAATTCCAAACGAACATCGGGCCCAAGATAATCAACCACTGCGGAATAAAATCCACGCAATGCCCATCTCATAAGTAGTACTACAAGAAAATAAACCTATATGGCAAATACGCTACACTGCACTCGATATATATAATACTAGCTAGTTCAGGACACGCGTCTAGCTAATCTTCTGCTACGGTGATACGAGGGACCCTATCCCCAGGGTCCCAGTTCTCTATGGCTCTGTATATGGACTCCAAAGAATAATCGGGTAAACAATTCTTGAAATTATTAAGCGCAGGACACGGATTCAGCTGATTCGACACGACTTTAATGTACAGATCCCAAATTCCAATAAACATCTGGGTCGAAGATAAATCAACCACCGTGATCCAAACGTAATGCCCATCCCCATAAAAAGCAGTCACTCATGTACGCAGTATTAAACTTATATCGCTAAGATGCTATAATTATCACTTGATATAGATACTAGCCAAAAGCCCAGAAACGCGTTCTCATCGATGCCCTGCTGTGACATAAGTTAAATCAGGCCCTCACCCCAGTGAATCCCCCTACCCTCATATGGCTCTCTGTATATGGACTCCAGAGAATAATCGCTAATAATCTCAAAATAATAAAGCGCAGAATTACGGATCCAGCGATCCGGATAATCACTTCAGGGCAGATCCGAAATTCCAATGAACATCTAGTTAGAAGATAAACAACCAGAACATTTGGGTCGAAGACAATCAACCACTGTGGAATAACCACGTAATGCCCATTCAACAAACAAGTAGCACTACAAGTAGTATGAATCTTATATGGCAAAGACTTTATACCGTACTTCCAACATAGGTTCTAGCTAAAAGCCCAGACACGTGTTTCGCCGATGATTCTGCTGCTGCGTGACACAGTAACGAGTGTTTCGGCTCCTCAGTGGATCCCCCAGCGTTCTCTATTCGGTTTCTGGTATATGCACCCTAGAGAATAATCGGGGAAATAATTTCTGAAATTATTAAGTGCAGGACATGGAGTCAGGTGATTCGGACATGACCTTTTAGGGTCAGATTCGAAATTTCAATGAATATTTGTGTCGAAGACAATCACCCACTGTGGAATAACCACGTAATACCCATTCTACAAACAAATCGCACTACAAGTAGTATGAATCTTATATGGCAAAGACGTTATACCGAACTTCCGACGTGGATACTAGCCTAAAAGCCCAGACACACGTGTTTCCTGCTTATCATTTCTGTTGCTACGTGACACAGCAACGAAGGGTTCGGCTCTCAGTGTGTCCCCAGTGTTCTCTATGCGGTTTCTGGTATATGGACTCCAGAGAATAATCGGGGATATAATTTCTGAAATTATTAAGTGCAGGACATGGAGTCAGGTGATTCGGACATGACCTTTTTCGGGTGTGAACCGAAATTTCAATGAATATTTGGGCCGAAGACAATTAACCACTGTGGAATAACCACGTAATGCCCACTCTACAAACAAGTAGCACTACAAGTAGTATGAATCTTATATGGCAAAGACGTTATACCGTACTTCCGACGTGGATACTAGCTAAAAGCCCAGACACGTGTTTCGCCGATGTTTCTGTTGCTACGTGACACAGCAACGAAGGATTCGGCTCCTCAGTGTGTCCCCCAGTGTTCTCTATGCGGTTTCTGGTATATGTACCCTAGAGAATAATCGGGGAAATAATTTCTGAAATTCATAAGTTGAGGACATGGAGTCAGGTGATTCGGACATGACTTTTACGGTCAGAACCGAAATTGCAATGAATATTTGGGTCGAAGACAATCAACCACTGTGGAATAACCACGAAATGCCCATTCTACAAACAAGTAGCACTACACGTAGTATGAATCTTATATGGCGAAGACGTTATACCGTACTTCCGACGTAGCTACTAGCTAAAAGCCCAGACACGTGTTTCACCGATGTTGCTGCTGCTGCGTGACACAGCAACGAGGATTTTGGCTCCTCAGTGGATCCCCCAGCGTTCTCTATTCGGTTTCTGGTATATGTACCCTAGAGAATAATCGGGGAAATAATTTCTGAAATTATTAAGTTGAGGACATGGAGTCAGGTGATGCGGACATGAATTTTACGGTCAGAACCGAAATTTCAATGATTATTTGTGTCGAAGACAATCAACCACTGTGGAATAACCACGTAATGCCCATTCAACAAACAAGTAGCACTACAAGTAGTATGAATCTTATATGGCAAAGACGTTAGACCGTACTCCCGTCAAAGGTTCTGGCTAAAAGCCCAGACGCGTGTTTCGCCGATGATTCTGCTGCTGCGTGACACAGTAACGAGGGTTTCGGCTCCTCAGTGGATCCCCCAGCGTTCTCTATGCGGTTTCTGGTATATGGACTCCAGAGAATAATTGGGGAAAAAATTCTGAAATTATTAAGCGCAGGACATGGAGTCAGTTGATTTTAGGGTAAGACCCGAAATTTCAATGAACATTTGGGTCGAAGACAATCAACCACTGTGGAATAACCACGTAATGCCCATTCAACAAACAAGTAGCACTACAAGTAGTATGAATCTTATATGGCAAAGACTTTATACCGTACTTCCAACATAGGTTCTAGCTAAAAGCCCAGACTTGTGTTTCGCCGATGTTTCTGTTGCTGCGTGACACAGCACCGAGTGTTTAGGCTCCTCATTGGATCCCCCAGCGTTCTCTATTCGGTTTCTGGTACATGGACTCAAGAGAATAATCGGGGATATAATTTCTGAAATTATTAAGTGCAGGCCATGGAGTCAGGTGATTTGGACATGACTTTTACGGTCAGAACCGAAATTTCAATGAATATTTGTGTCGAAGACAATCAACCACTGTGGAATAACCACGTAATGCCCATTCTACAAACAAGTAGCACTACAAGTAGTATGAATCTTATATGGCAAAGACGTTATACCGTACTCCCGTCATAGGTTCTAGCTAAAAGCCCAGACACGTGTTTCGCCGATGATTCTGCTGCTGCGTGACACAGTAACGAGGGTTTCGGCTCCTCAGTGGATCCCCCAGCGTTCTCTATGCGGTTTCTGGTATATGGACTCCAGAGAATAATTGGGGAAAAAATTTCTGAAATTATTAAGTGCAGGACTTGGAGTCAGTTGATTTTAGGGTAAGACCCGAAATTTCAATGAACATTTGGGTCGAAGACAATCAACCACTGTGGAATAACCACGTAATGCCCATTCAACAAACAAGTAGCACTACAAGTAGTATGAATCTTATATGGCAAAGACTTTATACCGTACTTCCAACATAGGTTCTAGCTAAAAGCCCAGACTTGTGTTTCGCCGATGTTTCTGTTGCTGCGTGACACAGCACCGAGTGTTTCGGCTCCTCATTGGATCCCCCAGCGTTCTCTATGCGGTTTCTGGTCTATGGACTCCAGAGAATAATTGGGGAAATAATTTCTGAAATTATTAAGTGCAGAACATGGAGTCAGTTGATTTTAGGGAAAGACCCGAAATTTCAATGAACATTTGTGTCGAAGACAATCAACCACTGTGGAATAACCACGTTATGCCCATTCTACAAACAATTAGCACTACAAGTAATATGAATCTTATATGTCAAAGACGTTATACCGTACTTCCGACATAGGTTCTAGCTGTAAAGCCCAGACACGTGTTTCGCCGATATTTCTGCTGCTGCGTGACACAGCAACGAGGGTTTCGGCTCCTCAGTGGGTCCCCCAGCGTTCTCTATGCGGTTTCTGGTATATGGACTCCAGAGAATAATCGGGGAAATAATTTCTGAAATTATTATGTGCAGGACATGGAGTCAGGTGATTCGGACATGACCTTTTAGGGTCAGAACCGAAATTGCAATGAATATTTGGGTCGAAGACAATCAACCACTGTGGAATAACCACGTAATGCCCATTCTACAAACAAGTAGCACAACACGTAGTATGAATCTTATATGGCAAAGAGGTTATACCGTACTTCCGACGTAGATACTAGCTAAAAGCCCAGACACGTGTTTCACCGATGTTTCTGCTGCTGCGTGACACAGCAACGAGGGGTTCGGCTCCTCAGTGGATCCCCCAGCGTTCTCTATTCGGTTTCTGGTATATGTACCCTAGAGAATAATCGGGGAAATAATTTCTGAAATTATGAAGTGCAGGACATTGAGTCAGGTGATTCGGACATGACTTTTAGGGTCAGAACCGAAATTTCAATGAATATTTGTGTCGAAGACAATCAACCACTGTGGAATAACCACGTAATGCCAATTCAACAAACATGTTGCACTACAAGTAGTATGAATCTTATATGGCAAAGACGTTATACCGTACTTCCGACGTAGATACTAGCTAAAAGCCCAGACACGTGTTTCGCCGATACGTTCCGATCCAAGCAGCACAGTGTTGTTGGATTAGAGCGCGAGTTTCCTTCGTTTTGAAGTCACACGCACGCCTCACGCGCCGTGGCTCGGAAGACCGTAAACTGGTGTGATAATTATACCCTTCGGACTGAGGTCAGGACATCTCCGTATCCCGCTGACAATTCCAGCTGGTGTGATATATGCGTGAGTGCAGTCTTGTTCATGAGACGCTGAATTTATCCCCCAAGTGCCGGCTGAGGAATATCGACTGGGCTGTCTATATACTCCTCCTAGCCTCGAGTTTCGATTACCTACAGCCTGAGATGAACGAAGACTATCAATCGGTTTGTGAACTCATAAACACTGGGCAAACGAACGCATTGGTGAGCCCTGCTTGTAACCAAGAGAAGGCATCACGCGGAATTGATGGTAGACAGTTCCAAATGTTTCTTTGACGAACCCTCACCGATCGCTAACGGAACTCACTCACCCGTAGCCGCACAGTGGCCAGTATCATAGACAAAGGAACATTGCCGGCAAAGACAAGGGGGACTGGGATGGCCATTCCTGGCTTATTAGCCATCATCGGCCAATTATACCCAACCCCAGGGGGAACAGCCCCCAAGATTCGAAACCGCGACCTGTTGATCAGAAGTCCAACGCCCTAACCATTGAGTGTCCTAAATGTCTTGGGGCTAGGCTGATACTGCTACAGGGCTATCGGAAGTATATTTCCGAGTATTCAGAGAACCAACCTATGGCCCCTATTCTGCACCACTTCCTATCGCGTAAGCCATTTGCTTTGCTTTGACTGGTTGTCTGGGGCTTTTCTGATTGAGGCCTTTGTTCTTTAATCTGGTTGGGCGAAACTTATAAAACAGCCGACTGTTCTACTCAAGGTATTCTTCATCATTCCACGCATTGGCCGGTCGACAGAATCCTTGACTAACGTTCGCTTATCAGGTCGGTTTTTTCAGAGGACCTCCTTAAGGCTAGCTTGTTATCTGGGATTTCCGGTGTGCTAAGGATATCGGCATGGTTGCCGCTTGGTAAAGAGTAGACCAGTTCCCGATGGTGTGGTAGCCTGACTGTTGACTCACGAAGTTTAGAGGTCGGTAAACCGAAGTAGTTGAAGTCCAGTTTTGGAGCGATAGTCTGACGAATCGGGTCACATACAAGTAAAATAGGACTGAGAAACTTAAGGTACTATAAACCACTTTTATTCCGATCTCACGGTAATCAAACTTAATTGCTGCGCCAGTACATCCCACGACATCACCGACATCCGTAGACAGAAAATGGCAAAATGCGAAAACGATTGCACTACTGATTAGTCACAGGGGTTGTCATAGCAACATTGAAGCAAAAAACAGTCTTTAGGGTTAGTAAACATCAACGTATACAGCACTGAGTTAGTACAAAGTTAGAAAATACATAGCAAGGGAGATAATTATAAAAGGGCTGCGTAAAGAGGAAAGATATAGTGAAATGTTCCCCGTACATTGTTATTCCCGATATTGGTTTTAAAATCTAGGTAGAAGTGGATTAACGGCTGAGCTCAGGCATTCAGATAGACCATTCCGGTGGAAGTCGCATTTTAGCGACTATGCTTCAAAGTGTGGAGACTAGACTGTAGACTTTGAGTAACTCACGTATTTTACGCACAATAAACTGACCAGTGGACGTTTACAGAAGCGCACCAGTGGTTAAGAAAGCTGAAACTGCCCACATCCAATCTGTTCAAGACCAACGGAAAGGGGAATAGAAGGGCGGACGGTCGCCAAAAGATTGAAACCCTGGATTCCGTGGAATGCACCGACAAACTATTCACACTTGGGGCATATTCTTGAATTTTGCTGTGGCTACCATCAACCAACAGCCGTCTGCATGGTCGGCTTCGCTGCAATGTTTGACTCTGGCTGTCTGTGTTGGATAATGGAATAAGCCATAATTGCGGCAGCAATCATCGCCATAATCAGTTCCTGTTCATAACATTCTCTCCTTGTCATGCATTCAAGTACGCCTTTCACTGATGCATGAAAAGAGCTATCTGCTCCTGTTTGCCTCAGGCTTCGGTGTCGGAGGTGAATGAATTTGATAAACCAGTCGGCTTACCCATAAACCCTGGAAAAACGAAAGTATTTACGAGCTTCACCTCTGACCAGCAGAAGCTACCGCACGGAATTAATGGTCGTCAACTTGAGTGGGGAGCTAGTTCCTAATATCTTTGTGTCAGGTTGCTGCTGAATGGTTGGGTACGAACGGCGTAGTCTAGAGAAACAATGCTGTCCACAAGCCATCGCCACGCAAATCCTGGTGATTTGCAAATTACGGGTTGCGTGCGTTGAGGTGCGGAGGTGTCTGACACTGGCTGCCTCGGAAGCATCCTACGAGTTAAGAACACTGACGTGTTTTTGAATGAGTTAGTCCATATTCGCTGAGACAGCATGAGGTGCCTAATGTAGACCCTCTAAGAAGGGCGACTGAGGTAGCTTGGACAAGTTATTTTTCACCCACGGCATGATCCCAGTGGTGCTATTCGGCGCCGTTGCCCACCTTAAAGGAGGGATGCCAGTTTAATTGAAGGAAGAAAGAATAACAAGACACGTTGACTAAACCCGTAAGACGTCAAATGGTGATTCATATATCACTACTCGTAATGTCAACCTCCATTAAAGACTGTTCTTATGAATGCTGTTGCGTCCTTTTCTGTGCTACCTCAGAATTCGGTTTGCACTACAATCGGCGAGAATTAAGTTAACTGGCTGCTGAGACATCGGCCAGTAAATATAATCGAGGATCCGCAACATATCAATTAACAATGCGCAAGTCGAACCAGCATTCCCAGGTAGCAAACCATGTCACTACGACTCATACTTCGGTTGATCAATAGCGTTTGTCCAGGCTCTAAGCAGAGCCTGAAAGCTAGAAGACAATTCGGTCAAACGGCGCATTTAGTAACCACCGGCGTACGCGGCTTTGCGGGAAAAAGTGTCCGGCTGACAATCCGACTAGGTGGGCGCTCTTGCCTCATCCCCGAGGCAAGCGATAGTTCTTGCAGTTCCCGATTTTGCGGCAGGCTTGGCTTTGGATGCAAATATGCTGGAATAGATCTTGTCTCTGTCAGTGGTTATGAGCATTGTGTGCTAGTGAGCTCATGAAATGTCGCTGAATGCATCACCCATGTGGTAGAACTGTAATCTCGGTCAAAATGCTGCCCAAAGTAGGCCCCGACTTCCATTCATCCTCCCGAGATGGTAGCTTACTCAGTCGATATTCGAGCTCTTCTGTTGCTCTATGAGATGTTCAGTTCACCCCTACTGAATGTTGTTGTTTCACCAAGTGTTGGTCTAGTTTTCATCTGTTTACATGCTTTCTATGCTAGCATGGGCTGGTCGTCGATACTTAGGGAAATGCTGAACATGCGAACTGTCCCAATATCGGCACAAATTTTCAGCCCGCTACGAACGGGTACAGGCTCACTCGGTGTGCTAGCATTAATCGCACGTGATTGTCTATGTTGTGGCTGTCAACCTTGCTGGCGACCATACCACGTAGAAAGCACCGGTTCTCGTTCGATCACTGAAGTTAAGCTACGTTGGGCCCGGTTAGTACTTGCATGGGTGACCGACTGGGAATACCGGGTGTTGCTGACATCTCTCTTTTCACGTGTGGTGGTACGCCCAGGGGCGGCTCCGGCCGGGCAAGCCATCTGCGCCCTCTCCCATCTCCAGTCTTCTTGACTCTGTCTTGACACCGGGCTCAGGTGGGGGAGGAGGAGAGAGTGCGGTAGCTGCAGCGCAAGGCTACAATCACTTTAAACTAAAACACGCTCAAGTCACCGTCCCTGCACCACCCTTCCGTGGAGCCTATGGTGGACATCGTCGGACTACGACGGTCGAACTGTCGTGGCTGTGAAGGCTATGAGGTTAACATTAATCAAACAGACCACGATCGTTCTGTCTACCGTGAGAAGTCATTGACCTGTGAGAACCGATTTATTCGAAAAACAGGGTAGGTTGCCGTGAGTTGGCTGTTGGCTTGTGTTTCAGGACAAGGCGTCAGTTCGGGAGGTGTGTTTACGCGCACCGGCCGAAGCGCGCGGGCTAGTCCCAGTTGTGGGTGCAGTTGTGACTCAGCTCAGGTTAAGCCTGATGGGTGGCCTTGCGCTAGTCGTGTCTACAGGTTAGCATGCCTATCCCAGCCGTCGACTGACAGGGGGGGGGGGGGAGGGTGGCATCGGAAAAGGAAGCTCTGGAGCGGCGGGTACAAGGTCGCAGTGAGTCTGGATGCGCACACGTCGACTAGCGTTCGCGGCTGAGGAGCTGCCATAACTTGGCCATAGTTTCTGCTCTGGTCAACGCGCTTACAGCAGCAGTACTGTGTTTCTAAGATATGCTGACTTGAAACTCCGGTGCGTCTGTAGTCGCATCGAATAACTGTTTAGGGCTAATGCAACAGAATCACATGCGTGCCAAGACATTCTTGTCTCGAGTAAGTCGACACAGAGGAGCCTTGACCGGGCAGTTGTACAAGCAACCAACCACCCAGACAAACACGTTCACTCAAGAGTGATTTAACGCCCTCAGGACATACCCCGGTCGCCATAGTGTCTGAAACCTCAGCTCAGAGCTCTATGCAGAGAAGGCACATTCTTCTGAAAAGGAGTCTCTGGGTCTCAAATTAGCCAACTGAAATGATAAGCTTACGATTGCTAAAGTTTAAGTTTACATAAGGCCCTGAATTTCATATAAACAAAGGAATATCGTCCGCAGTCCATGAAAGGCACGATTTGATAACCGCTCTTTCGATGTTGCAGGAGTAAGCGAACTGATGGTGTTCCCCGTCTTTCTCGTCTTTTAATGGGTAGGTGTCGCCTTCCTCTCGCTATCTCCCTCGTCCACCCTCTCATCAGCAGCTTTCGACTGCAAATGCGTCGGTAAAATTCACAGAGGCACAAGTGCACCTTGGTTACGCGGAGGGCCGAATCGCAGAGAACAACCCACTCCCATCGGTCCACTGGAGACCGCTCACGCCGTCAAAAGAGATACAGACAGACGATACAGAGAGAGAGAGAGAGAGAGAGCAGAGAGAGAGAGAGAGAGAGAGAGAGAGAGAGAGAGAGAGAGAGAGAGAGAGAGAGAGAGAGAGAGAGAGAGAGAGAGGAGAGAGAGAGAGAGAGAGAGAGAGAGAGAGAGAGAGAGAGAGAGAGAGAGAGAGAGAGAGAGAGAGAGAGAGAGAGAGAGAGAGAGAGAGAGAGAGAGAGAGAGAGAGAGAGAGAGAGAGAGAGAGAGAGAGAGAGAGAGAGAGAGAGAGAGAGAGAGAGAGAGAGAGAGAGAGAGAGAGAGAGAGAGAGAGAGAGAGAGAGAGAGAGAGAGAGAGAGAGAGAGAGAGAGAGAGAGAGAGAGAGAAAGACCGTTAGCCAATCATTTTTCATCCAACTGCCCCCCGCACAGCGAGTACATTACGCTGAGTCCCTCAAGCCTAGACCCTACCCTATGCACAACTGAGATACCGTCGGTAAGTCTGGCCCGTATGGAAAGGGGGACGCTCATGAGTGTCTTGACTGTCATTTTGGTTAATTATGTAACGCCAGATATACTGCTGGATGCTGGTGCGGCAGTGCCGAGAGGCGAAAGCGAGCAAAATCAGCACGGGCAAGCAGACAAAGAGCGCTACTTGATTGGGGATCACCAACACCCAACCAGAAATCAATACGGAGCCATCGACCCCACGGGCATAATCAAACAGCCAATCAGGTGTTTGATGACTAGCCTAGACGCCCGGACGCGCTTCACACGCGTGCACCCGGTCCATACGTGCGCATCGAAGCGTGCACAAGAAAGGCAATAAAATGCTGGACTTGTTCATGCAGAATGAAGGCTTTCTTTCGGAGACAACACGCAGTTGGTGCATATTACGCGGTCATTCCGCTGGAGCTGATGGAGTTTGGCCCAAATATTCACATGAACTTTCGGACTGAGCCCACAAAGCTTCATTCCGAATGGGGAACCCATTGATGAACCCAGCCTCTCGCAGTTCCTCATGTAGCGACGGAATATCGGTGAAACACGTGTGCCCAGGCCTTTAGCTAGTACCTGTGTTGTCAGTATGGTAGATCATGCAGCAAGTGTCAGTCAGGTTGGACTCAATCCAACACTTACCCAGCACACACACAGTCTGGTTCTCGGTCCTCTGCTCCATGCATACTCTAGAATGTGTAGATGGGTTGATCTGGTGCACTTAACAGTGGGCAGGGCAATTTGTAATTTCGATGGGCATAGTTTGACCCATCTCGGAAGCTAAAACACTGGAAGGCGCTGGTTTCGTTGGTATATGTGTGACTTTGGGTCTTGTCGAGAGTTTATGGGGAGAATAACCTTAGCTTCGGTTAATCTCACATTCAGCCGACAGAACAGGGCCTAATTACCAAACGCCTGGCGAGTGAAAAGTGAGTTCGCCCTAATACGAGTGCTCCAGGTTCAATACTCTGGTTTGCTGTGTCACGAGTTGGTTAGTGATTGAAAAACGATGGAAAGAAGTTGTTTTCTTTCTTGTTAGGTGCCGGACGGCAACCTTGGAAGCTGCGTTTTTTTTAGCTCAGCCTGATATCTTCAAGCACGCAAGATCGTTTACAGTGAGGAAAACGCGCTGAGCCGTCAACCTCACTCTCTATTCCCATTTCCAGATCCACAGACACAGTATTATTTGATTAAATGGGTACCACGAGGCCGGCTCTGAGTGAATTTTCCGTCCTGCTGCTAGGTTTGAACGTTTACAGATGCCGCATGCGCCATGGTTTGGAAGTCCGTAAATTGGCGCGATAAGTAGACCCTTCGGATTGAGAGTAGGGCTTTGATGTATCCCTTCGAATTAGAAGTTAACGCAATTCCCATTGGTAGGAGGGGGTGGGGAAAAAAGAGGTGGGGGGGTTAATAGCACATTCTTAACTTCAGCCGACCGAACATAGGTGGTTGGGACTTGGGTCTGCGTCTAGATTGCTCTGTCGGGAGTCGGTGGGTGGGGCCTGGTCACCCATATCTTTGTCGGCAACGTCCTTCTGTTGTGCGGCTGCTGGTGGGGCGAGCCCCAAGGTAGAACGGGAGGAGTGGGTCTCGTAACCGATCGGTGAAATGTCCATCCCCCTACTTCAACCTTTCTTTCGTCAAATGCCCTTATAGGTATTTTTGGTGTTGGATTACAATGGGTTTCAGATCGTCCTTGAAATAGTGGGGAATATTTCACGATTTTCAATCGATTGCGAATAAAAACAATTCATAATCTTTTAGTTGCCGACAATCCATCGTCTTACTTTCCGTTATCGTGTTTCCTGAGAAGGGTCCTATACCTTACAAATTAGTTGGAGGCAGTCTTTTATCCAGAGCCTTGAGGATATCTCAATGGGACGAGTGTCCCACCTAGCAGAAATACTCGAAGTGCCGCATGCTGTCAGTTTATCAGTAAGAGACAACAGAAACTTTTGCCGACTAAAATAAAACTGAGCTTAGTTGCAGATTTCTTTGGTGGCGGGTTCGCAAAGCTGCGTTAGTTGAGAATGTGCTTGACACAGATAAATGCAACTCGGTCCTCCCTCGATTCGGCGAAAGAATAAAGCGACTCTCGGCCAGGGATTGATTCTGCGCTTAAATTGATACTGCCCCTAACTCAGCATCTGCCTCATCTTACAACGGCCTATAAACAATTAGTTCCTACGTGCTAGCATTCTCTGCCCCCATGGCTTTCGCACTTCAGGGTTAATCCAGTGTTATTAAAGATATTCACATGGCCCGGCTCGTTTGATCCGCATCTGAGCAACCGCAAGCTCCGATTGGATCTCAAAAGTTGTTGCATGAATGCGAAGGCATTTGTCAATTAGGTCTCGTTCGACAACAGAGGATGCTGGACTGATCGTTTGGCGGGCGTTTATTGGCTGGTCTTCTCAATCCGTGAAAATACAAGTAGCGTAACACAAATGCTGTGTCGCACATTATAGGCAATCATTGTGGAGAGTAAGACAACGCAGGCCGAGGTTACAAACCAAATTGAAGTGAATGTTAGAACTCCAGGTGTATGAGGAGAGAGATGACAACATCTTTTTCATCCCAGCTTTCGAACTCGTACATGAGTTCATCCTCCGAGATAAAAACGATAGCAAAATAAACTACAGTTTTTGGGGAATATCCGTCGGTTGACTTAGGCCTTGAAGGGACTGTGCCGAGCTGCAGCGGTCGAAATAGTTAGCCAACAAACACACATGTGCGTACATTTTAGAGAACCCCACCACAGCAATCCGGGATGATGTGTCTGGTTCTATATGCGAATCGTGGGGGCCCAAAAATTGAGGAGTATGACATAATACTGGACAGGACAACTTGTTCTGTAAGCGAATGCACGTAAGGACTCTGAACCTAAATCATCCGATTATTTAGGAATTGAGCTAAAAACTCATTTTGTTGTAGAGCTCTCTTCAACGCCACATTGGGATGGGACATTTATGAAAGTTTAAATTAGACCTCAATAAAATAGTTTCCTGTTGACGCCAAAGATAATGGTTCACATCTAAACATGCTGTCAAGTAGGCCGAGCATTATTAGACGGGTAAAAGTTTAAGAGTCTACCCAGGCCGTCCCTTCCTAAATGGCCTAGGCGTTCGAAGAATTATCAATGTACCAAATTTTTCGACCTGCTTGTTTAAGTAGACCTTTTGAAAATTAGACACGGTTTTGATTGGTAGGTTTGCATTCATAGGCTGGTTGTCCTGAAAACTTTCTTATATCCTTGTGAATGGACCGTAGGCAGTTTCCAAAAGCCCAGGACAGCAAAGTCGTATTCTGAGGCCCCGTCCCTATCATCCAGTGCTGTTGGAATTTTTTATGTAATACTTACCTCTCCATAGGTACGTGGAAGATCTTTATATAAAATTATAAATGCAAGGTCTAACGAAACACAGCTTTGCCTAAATGTAATCTAGATAGGCTTTATCCTAAAACTGAGGGCTTAGTCAGGACACAGCGATTGTAAGATGACTTAAAAGGTTGCACGCATCATCCTTATTCTAACAAGGTCACGGTGGTGAAACAGGCGAAACTTAATGACGTTACAAATCCTGCGATCTATGAACGGACACTGCATATTTCCAAGGCTGGGACTGCAGGGAGAGCTGGGCAGCTACGTGTTTGGGTCTGATGCGAAGGCCGGCGCAGGGGGTCGACATAAATGAGTGAGTCAAGCCTTGTCAAGCGTGATTGCAACGACACCGCATGGATCATTAGTCAAAAGCTGGGAAGGAACTGAGGAAAGACAACAAAAGTATCATGAAGCCAGCGGATAAGGGACGGTCGCCTGTCGTGATGAACCGAGAAGACTACAAGGAGAAATCTAAGGCTGTTCATGATATTATAATTTTACAGGCCAGCACTGAACTCACAAGCCATGAGTTTAACTTCACAGCATCAAGATAATCGCCTACTCCGGATCATGACGAGCCGAGAGTTAATTGAATCCAGGCCCACGGATGGGAACTCAATCAATCGATGTATCGATTTGGCGCCGGCGTACAGAGCCCTGCACAGTCACCTCAGGACTTGCGTCCGTTATCAACGATTGGATTGTACCCCGTATACGTGTCGCCTTTTGTTGTCGTCGCTGCTACCTTTGACGTAGGACTTCTGCAGGAGTTTGCAAGCTCAGAATAATAAACAAATTGTTCCGATGCTCGAGCAGGCTTCGCCTTTGCTTATGCAATCTCCTGGGACTCGAACCTTCGCATTCATTCGCTATCGATAAGTCCCTTGGGGATGGCTGTGGGTGGGAGGGGGGGGGGTGAGAAGTTCCGTCTGGGATGTGGCTACTCCTCTCACCACGACTCTGTGCCTTGGATCAAACGTTGGTGTGATTAAACTCACGGCTCCTGGTGGGGCCTCGTAGCTCAGTTAACGAGAGCGTTGCTGATGCGAGTTCGAATACCACCGAGGCCTCCGAGCTTTTTACCAGTGCGTCTGAGACCCAGCGAACAAAGGGTCAGGCCCAGATGTGCAGTTGCGGCAGGTGGTGATGTAACGCACAGGGAAATCAGCCAAAACCTATCCCCCCACCCTCGATGCAGATCTGGATTGAGAAATAGCCATGACTCGGAGTCAGAGTCAAGCGTATCAGATTGATAATGATGACACATGTGCTGATTGGTCGTGTTGGTCTCCACCCCCCACTCGCTTATCCCATCCGTTCAGGGCCCACGGCTATAAGATGCTTGCAAGGAAGAGGGGAATATTGATGGACGTCACTGCGTTGGCGGGAGTTACCATCACGAGATTTCGACGATGCTCATCGTGTGCTCCACAGCATGGTGGTGCAGGGACGGTGACTTGCACTGTATTATAATGAGAACAGACTCACGCTACATAAACCTCACTCTGTTACACTCCGCCACTTAGGCCCCGTGTCAAGACTGGGTCAAGAATACCAGAGGTGGGAGAGACCACAGGCCCGCACACTGTGGTCAACTACAGACAAGGACACAACAACGACAAAAAAACAAGAGTCGGCTCGGATCCCATCTGAGTGGGAATGCCAGAAAGGTCACAGTAATTAGGAGGCATTGCAGTTCGACTCTTAGTCCGGGAGACCGAGTTATCTCATCAGTTAGCAGCCTTCCAAGCCACTGCTTTTAGTGGACCGTGATAGCCTTGCTCGCGTCAGATTTTTATGGTGAGGAAAATGCACTGAGCCGTCGACCTCACCGTCTCCCCCACCCCCAGCATCAGGCAACCATGCGAGCCGATCAGTTGTCAGATGAGGAGCGGGAGAGGCCATACGCAGTGCATGCCATGCGAAGGTGACAAGAGGCATCGACGAGCAGCCACACACCTACTATGGGAGTAAGCTTTTAGTTCCTGGCTTTTTAAATCGGGTGCACTGGCCAATAACAGCCCCGACTCCGATGATGGGCTCGAGAGAGAAGCCAAAAAAGCAGACCCATAATAGTCTTGTTCCAGTGATTGAATCCTCTCCTCCAGAACCAGCCATAATATAAACATAAACCCTGGCCCTTCTCTTTACCATTACTCTACACTAAACCCTGAACCTATTAACAACCCTAACACGGACCTTGACGCGTACCTGGATCCTAATCCTAACCCAAAACATAACCATAATTCCGCAGGATTTTGGCACAAAGCCACCTGTATTACGCGCCGGGGCCATATTAATTATCGTTACAAGTGATCATGCCAATGATTACCTACAATAGGAGTAAAGTGTGCTAGTCTACACGATCAGGCTAACTACAGTCAGCCGCAGACAGCGCAGTTCTCACTCTATGGAAAATTTCGATTGTCTAGGGTAAGTTGTGGCCCTTCTAGCTGCTAAAAGTCCAGACAGGCACATTCGATCCTTTAGTAAGAGGTAAAAAGAGCTGATTAAGCGTGTGGAGGTGTACAAGCCAGAGAAACAGGGCTGAACATGCGCCATCAGCTACCGCTACTTCAACCGCCCGCAGTCACGTTAATCCTGCACTCCTTCCTCCTCCTCCTCCTCCTCCTCCTCCTCCTCCTCCTCCTCCTCCTCCTCCTCCTCCTCCTCCTCCTCCTCCTCCTCCTCCTCCTCCTCCTCCTCCTCCTCCAGCACAGGGAGTGATAACCGATGTGCATTCGTGGCTCAGAAACCTACTGTGATGCTGGCCCACCACGCCTCACCCGTCTCACCCGTCTCACACGTCGAGTTTTTTTTCTGTCACTGTCTGTCTTGTCGCGTCAAGTGGGCTACTTTGCAAATCCCTGGGTTTCATTCGGTTGACATCAGGCTAGTTTAACTAGCTAGAAACTTTCATCTGGCTGACTGGCTCAAAATTCCTCGGTATTACTGCCGTCGAAAATGGCTGATTAATAGTAGGATAGGTACAGCAAAAAGAAAGCGAGAAACCTTAGATTTGTGTTTTGCTTTAAGCTCGACGATTGAAAAGGTGTGCAAGGTGCCAGTGTTTCACGCCAGAACAATTGCCCTTTTTACACCGATGTGGAAGCAGCAGGATTCTATCGAAATCTGTGCGGTTGATACCGACAATGAAGTCATCGCAGGGCTTTCAAGCCGCTATGTGCTACGGCTGTCAAATTCTTGGAGCCTTTGTAACAGATGCGCACTTCTGACTTCGTAAATTAAAAAATGAAGGAACAAGACGTTCAGTTTTGCAAGGACCATATTCACCTTATATTACCTGCTCTAATGCCCTACTCGTAAAACCCTTTATTACCACCGGTCCTGTGTTACACGAGCCTGGGTTTCTGACTGTCTTTGAGCTTTACATAACCTACCGTTTCTTGGAGAAGTACTCGCATCGTTCGCCTACCCTGTCGCTTCTCTCATTGACTTTTGTTGTCGCAGCCAGAACTATAGTGTGTAAAAAATACTACTGAATTAATATGCCCTTTTTCGATCGACTTTCGATGTCCTTCCAAATTTAAATATATCTTATCGGGAACATGCTCAAAATATTTTTTATCGTACGCATTTTATAGCTAAGCACGTCTTCTTAAAATTTTATAACCGACAAAGGGTGATTGCTTAGTTTTGAAAAAAGGTTCTAATTATGAGATTTTTCAAAAGCATACAATGCCCATTGAAATGGCATCGTATGCGTCCGTTTATGAGTGCCCCTTGTGAGGTATACAGCATCGTTCACATCTATTGCAAATGCTTAGTGTCTTTTTAATGGCATGCGTAAATGCACAAGAAACATAGCTTTTGTTGACTGAAAACCCTAAAAGCACACGGAACGGCATATCCGGCTCAAAACTGTTTGGGACTTTAAAACGTTTTCAAAATTCAACATAAGTTTCCGTTGGGTCTAAAAGTCATAGTAGACGTAAGTTGATATCAAGTGAATGCAAGAAAGAACATTTCCTACTTAAAATGTATTTGAATATAAAAGGGCATCGAAAATCAATAGGAAAAAATACATATTAATTAAGTAGTCATCTTTTACCGGGTGTCTTTTTTGCAGGCGACCTAAAAGAGGTGCCCTTAAAAGCCGGTATCTTGGGGTTTCTGACAAATCTGGGCGTTAGGCTGCCCGAGAAAGAATATTACAACATGATTTAAGTAATTCCTCCTAATCGAAAAGACATTATAGAATTTCGGTTAACATTTGATGACTGCCTGTAGATGATAAGTGAATAGATTATATAAACATCCCATCTCCTGGAAAAGCGCTGTTTGTTGTACACCATTGTGTGTCCCACATCGGCAAACCGATCGGGTCGGGGGCTGACTTGATCCTGGGGGTAGTAAGGGCGAGTCAGGTCGACGGCTCAGCTCATTTTCCTTACTATAAATAATCTGACGCGCTTGAAACTATCACGGGGCACTAAAAGCCATGGCGTGGAAAGTTGACAACTGACGGGAACATTTGGACCGCTTTGTCTGTCCAGTGTGTATTTTGTGTGGAGTGGCTGACTGAGAGTCAGGCTGCAATGGCTCCTTCTTAATGTGGTCTTTATGGCACTCCCACTCAGCTGGGGTCCGAGCCGCCCCTCCCTTCTGTTGCAGTGCTCTTGTCGATGGTGGATCACAGGTGGATCCCACCTACGGTCTTCCCGACCCTGTATTGAGACCGGGCCCAGATGGGGTAGTGGATCAGAGAGTGCGGTAGATGCATTGCAAGTATATTCTCACTATAATCCAGTGTAAGTCAACGTCCCTGTACCACCATACGGTGGATATCGAAATCGACAGTCGAAATGTCAGTCAGTCGATGATATTGAAGGCAAAAGCTTACGCGAAAACCCGACATTTTAAGAAATATTACAGAGGCTGGGTAATTACCGGAACCAGGGGCACTGGTCTACTTAGGGTTTGCCGTTTTGAAGTACAATTTAGGCCCTCTCAAGAAGACCGAATTAGGAGACCGATAGGGGTGGAGACCGGGAGAGCAGCAGTTAGCGGCAGTAATATTTTGTGGATTCCCTGCCCAGGGCGCCTGTTGCAACGCTGCGCCTTTCACGAATACTTGCACGTGCGCACTACAGTGGCAGGCTAGTTCGTGGCCAATAACAGCTGTCCAAACCAGCCAATCATCTTTAAGGCCGACTTAAGCGTGCTCTCGTTCAAGACGCTGTGACAACTCATACTCGTGAGGCCGCTCTCATGGCACCGGACGTGTGCCCTAATCCGTCTGCCAGCTACTTCCAACTTTTTATTGAATTACTCTGTACAGAATACAACATCATCCCAACTGGAGTCCAACTTCTTCTCTTCCTATTGGAGACTGAGACGGTTTTCCCTACTCCCCATAATCTACCTTAAATGCATACTCTACTTAGCGGAAAACTACAGACTGACCGACATTGTAAGAAATATTACAGAGGCTGGGTAATTACCGGAACTAGGGGCACTGGTCTACTTAGGGTTTGCCGTTTTGAAGTACAATTTAGGCCCTCCAGCATTAGAAGCTACGTGCTACGACAACTGGAGACCTGGGCAGATCCTAGTCACTACAACCTACAGGCCTGATGCCGAATAGAAGGAGAATAATCTAGACACATAGCAAAAGCGTAAAGTGTTGCCGTTTCTGATCGCCTGTACACCTTTTCAGCCTCAGATTGGTTTGGTTGCGTAATCAGTCACTGAGTTTGGAAACTGTAGTTACGACATTGGAGTGGCACTTCCGTCTAACAGGTCACGTGATTATTTTGATTAGCTTAGTGCAGTACGATTTGTCCACTCAACAGTCTGAGGGTTTGACTTTCGCGAACTATAATGTCCACCGTGTGTCCCACAGAAAGAGAGAGAGAGAGAGCGAGCATTGCACTCTGTGGAGAATAGACTTGAGGAAGTTGGCAGCCGAACGAGGGGCACACAATCAGGTGACGGGAATAGGAATGCCCAGGGTCACAAATCCCCTGGCTTAATCCTAACACTAACCCTAACATAAAACTAAACGGTTACCTTAATCTTAGCTCTACCTTACAGTTAACACAAACCCAAACCTCAATCCTTAACATACTCCTGACTTGAACCCTAACTCAGACCTTAACCCTAACCTTAAACCAAACCCTAAGCATTCGTTGACGAACGCGCACCGATTGCTAATGGAACTCACTCGTTCCGCTCTGCCTTGCGGCCTCACAATGGCTAGAAGTAGTAAAGGCAGACCACCAATGCCGACAAAGACAAAGGAGACTGGGATGGCCATTTATGGCTCATTAACCATCATCAGCCAGTGGTTAGAGTGTTGCAGTTCTGATCGACGGGTTGGGGGCTCGAGCCTTAGGTGGTGCATCACCTGGGGTTGGGTATGACTGGCTGATGACGTCTAATGAGCCAGAAATGGCCATTCCAATATCCATGGTCTTTGTTGGTCTTGTTAATCTGCCCCAGCCTCAACTCCCACCTTAAGTCTGAGCGGTTCCTATTCGTATGGCCTGATTAGGCGGCCATACAAGTCATCCTTACCCAGACGTCAGTCGGCCTTGAATTACGGCATGTCCGGGTCGGACTTGAAGGTGACTGGCTGGGTTTTATAGCTGTAACTAGCTGGAAACCAGGCCAAAGCTCTCAGTTCTAGGGGGTCCCCTGACTTGATGGAAGTGCCTGTACGGGACTCAGAATGTCAGACTAACGGCTACCGTTGGTTTCAGAAGCGTGTTATGCAGCAGAATTCCTGAGAAGGTTCATTGCGTGTCATTTCATCGAAATATGCACGGTCGAAGCGGCTAGTGCTTTGATGCGATGGCAACAATCAGACTGCGACTGAAGATCCAGTACCTCTAAAAGCATTGTCAGAAGATCAAAAACTCTGCGATGTGGTCACATAATAGCGACGCTAAGGCATTCGAGTTGATTGCTGCTGATTACCCACAAAGCCCTGGACCGGCAGATCAAAGTACTCACCGTCTAGTTTTGACGCGATATCCTGACGAATTGGGTCACCTAAAAGTCAAATAGGATCGAGAAACCTACGGCATAACAAATCGTTTGCAACCCGATCTCACGCTAGCTGACGAATCGTGTTGAGCCAAACTTAACCGCCGCACCAGTACATCCCGCGATGTCACCCACGTCCGTAGACAGAAAATGACAAAATGCGAAAATGATTCCACTATTGCTGAGTCACACGGGTTGTCATAGCAAAATTGAAGCAGAAACAGTCTTTAGGGTTAATAAACATCAACATATACAGCACTGAGTTAGGGCAAAGTTAGAAAATACATAGTAAGGGAGATAACTGTAAAACGGCGCCCTATAGAGGAACGATATAATGAAATGCTCTCCGTACACGGTTATTCCCGGTATTGGATTTAAAATCTAGGTAGAAGTGGAGTAACGGCTGAGTTCTGGCGTTCAGATAAGTCATTTCGGTGGAAGTCGCATTTTAGCGACTATGCTTCGAAGTGTGGAGACTAGACTGTAGACTTTGAGTAACTCACGTATTTTACGCACAATAAACTGACCAGTGGACGTTTACAGAAGCGCACCAGTGGTTAAGAAAGCTGAAACTGCCAACATCCAATCTGTTCAAGACCAACGGAAAGGGGAATAGAAGGTCGGACGATCGCCAAAAGACTGAAACCCTGGATTCCGTGAATGCACCGATAAACTGATCACACTTGGGGCATATTCTTGAATTTTGCTGTGGCTACCATCAACCAACAGCCGTCTGAATGGTCGTTTTCGCCGCAATGTTCGACTCTATCCGACGTGAGTCTTTTTTGGTGGATAATAGAATTAACCGGAATTTCGGCAGCAACCATCGCCATAATCAGTTCCTATCCACAGCATTCTCTCCCAGTTATGAGGTGAAATTAAATCCAGGCACCTGCTGACGGATCTAGACTATACTGAATATCTGGTCTGACTGGCATTGCGTTTTGATGGCCTACAGGCTGTGATGTCGGGATGAATAAATTCGATATAGCAGGCTATTTACCCATAAACTTTGGAAAGACGAAAGTATTTGCTATCTTCAGCCCTGGCCAGGAGCAGACACCCTGCGGAATTAATGACTGTCAATATGAGGAGGTAGACAGTTTCAAATATCATTGGGTCAGGCTGCTGCTGTTGTGGAAGTGACGTTCCGCAAAAATCCTGGTGGTTAAGTCAGTGAATTCCGGGCTATGCGCGTAGAAGATGAGTGAAATTCGGACGGTGGCTGCCGGAAAAGCGTCTTTCGAGTGGAGTGCCGAGACTTGAGCTAGTCTGCACTCGTTGCGACAGCATCACGAGCCTAATTCAGGCCATCTACGAAAGACGACTGAGGTGCTTTGGGTAAATTTTCGTCCCCCGCTGCATGATCTCAGTGTTGATCTTAGGTGCCGATGCCCACCTTAACGGAGGGACGCCACTGCTTTACCAGTTGAATTTAAGTTAGAAAGAATAAAAAGAAATGTTGGATGAATCCGTCAACGGCAAATGGTGGTTCTGATGTCAGCGCGCTAAGTCGGGAACACTTATTTATGCCAACCAAGTTTGACCTAGTCGGGACCGTGGCAGGAGCGTTGCGATATGCATGACTGACTGGAATCTGCATCGAACCGTCCGCGGTTCACGCGATCTTGAGTCACCTCTTAAAATCGATCAGAAAACCGGCCAGCGTCTTTGGCCCCCAGACTTGACAAGCATCCCGCACAGAATGCGAATGGATGGGCTAAACAAAGGTGGATGACTCACGCTGGACTGACCACAGACGCGATGCGGGTACAATCCGGCGTCTTTGAAATGCAGGCTGTGGTCTGGATTCGGCGGTCAGCTGGATTCGTTGTTCGAAACGCCAACCTTCTTTGCTATGCTACGTCAGGATTGGGTTTGCACTGTAATCAGTGAGGATTAAGTAAACTGGCTCCTGAGACATCAGTCAATAAGTATAATCGAGACTCCGCCAAATGTCGATGAACGCTGCGCAAGTCGAACCAAAATTCCTAGGCGGTGAACCATGTCACCACGTCTAGCCACGATTCATACTTCGGCTTGATCGATAGCGTCTGTCCAGGCACTTAGCACAAATAAAGACAACAGCAGAGAGCCTGAAAGCGAGAAGACAGTTTGATCAAACAGCGCATTTAGTAACCATCGGCGTACGCGGCTTTGCGAGCAAAAGTGCCCGACTGACAATGCGACTAGGCGGTTGCTCTTGGCCTCATCCCCAAGACGACCGAAACGAAGCTATAAGCAACAATATTTACCGCAGAACGTTAGCTGAGGACAGCCAGTGCCCACAGCCAGTGGCACCTAACGTGAACCAAACAGACTTTGAACACCGCGAATGCGCGCAGCTGCGACTGTTATAACAGTGATTAAACAGAAAGTTCTTAGATTCTGAAAATGTGTGCCCGTATACGTCGTTTCAATGTTCATAATCAAAATAAACACCCCCCCCCAGGGATCGCCTCTCACTTACGCAACCTCCATACATGGATCTCAGGAAAGCCACACCAGCATCCTCGGACGCATCTTCGGAGTGACGGACACGAGTAGAAAAGTGACTGCCAATCACGTCCCTTTGCACACAGCTGACATGAGGGTTTATTTACATAATTTGGAATGTGACCGGCGATTGTGGAGCCTCTGTTTGATGGAGATGGAGATCATGTCAACAAAAATAGTGACGGACGGAGATAGCAGGTTTCTACATATATACAGGAAATGAGACCCAGCCGTAAACAATGATACTGGGTCTTTCAGTTCGTTATGACTATGTTTACAGTCACAAGTCACCCTACAGCGCTGAAAAAAGATCTTCCAGTGCATCCAGTCGCACATGCTAAGATCACGAAATTATCGTTCGTTCAGACATCCGAATAAGATATGTTATGGTCAGCATATCGGTAGCTCCAGGTTTTATCTGACATACAGTAGATGGGCTATCTCATTAACTCTTAACCAAAATGCTGAAAAGCTTTTTTTGATAATTAAATATTACTTAAGTAGTAAGGTCATATTATTTGTCGTGGGGCATAATCCAAAGATATTTCAGTCACAAAAGAATGGCGGCTTTTGAACTAACTTATTTCCGGCAATCTGAGACGACTGGGCCAAAAAGATGCTGCTCAAAAAGTTTAAAAATTTTCCCATTTATGACTGATGCTCGTCTAAATTCAAATATAATGTAAATAAATCGCAGATTGAAGAAACGGTACCTTTCGAAAGAATATTTTTATGCATGATTTTGATAAAATATTTTACATTTAAAAGGACGTTGAAAATCTCTGCGAAAAGCCATGCTTATTAAGTAGTCACTTTTTTAAGAGTGAATATTTTTTCAGGCATCCAGGTAGACGCTCTATCAAAAGTAGTCATCCTAGTGTGACTGAAATATCTCACAATTATTCAACATGTTAATATATATTACAATATGATCTAAGTAATCTTGTTCAATCGAAAACAGTTGTCAGAATTTCGGTGAAGATTTCATGAGATAGCACATCCACTCTACGTTAGATAAAACCTGGCGCTACCGATATTTTGACCATACCATATCCAGTTCGGGGGGCATAAAGAACGATACATTCGCGATGTCAGCATGAGCGAATGGATGCACCGGAAGATCATTTGTTCAGCGCTGTAGGTACGAAACTCGCCGCTAAAACCCGTGCATACACTTTGGCAATGCAAAACCCTGACTTAGGCCAGAACGAGTTCGATGAGCATCTGTACGTGCTGAAGGGCATGATAGACTAATCACTAAGCGTCTTTTGCCATCCGCAAGGTAAAAAGCCTACGTGATGCACCTTCTACGTCAGTGGCATCTGAAAACTTGGTACGTCTGTGGGATTAGGCTGTGTGTGCCACCCATAGGCGCGATAGTCAGCGTTGTCAGCCATTGTGTCGGATCCCGCCTCCGGTAGTTCGGATTCAGTCTTGCGACCGGGTCGATGAGGGGTTGGAGAGGGCGTGGCAGCTGCTAAGCAAGTCTGCTAGGTAGAACTTTACATTGGCGCAAGCTGGGTGCTGGAGGAGAGTGTGATAGATGCTCCGCAAGTCTTCTGCCAATGTAAACTAATCCACGTGTGGGTCATCGTTCTGCGTGCCCAGCATGCTGTGGGCCACACGGTGGACACCTGCACGTGCGAAAGTCGAATCCTCACTATATGTTCGTCAGACGACGAGCTTAGGACGACGTGCCTGTGATAAAGACGATAGATGTTGTTGAATGCTAGTCAGATCTCTGCTTAGCCGTTCCGTAATTGGCTCTGTAAGTCCAAACCGCAGACAGCAGCGAACGGGAGCAAGCTCTCAACGGCATAATGGATGTCAACCTAGTGTAATTTTATGTCCTGGTAAGTGGAGGCATCGAGGAAAAATAAAGGAGACTGAAGGAAGCCATCCCCCTTTGTGGCGCGCATAGTAGATGTCGTCGAATGTGAAGATCAAACCCTAAAATAACTATCAAAAAGTCCTCAGAGCCACCGGTCGACAATCCCTGGACTGGTTGGACTACAATGGTGAAGAACTTCAGCTTCAGCGGAAAACTGCAGCGCCACGAACAAGTCTCAATTCTACCGAAGCAGACATCGCGCTCAGCAAAGACGGTAGGCAATGCGGAAAAATTCAGGGATACACCGACTTCTTCGTGGCCAGCAAGACACTCTACGACGGTCACTACACAGTGAATATGTCACCGCTTAGCCCAACGAAACTACCCTACCGTTAGAAGCGAAACAGACTGGATGGAACACTTGAGGCACATATTCATTTAGCGAGGAAGACCTGGATAGATTTCCTTAGTGGATACTTATGCTGCATTTGATAATTCTCTCTCTCTCTCTCTCTCTCTCTCTCTCCCTCTCTCTCTCCCTCTCTCTCTCTCTCTCTCCCCCCCATTCGAAAGTTGTGCCTATGGGGCAGTTACTTGCACGTGCGTACCGACGGCATTTGGGTTATTGGCTAATCACATCAATTCAAGCCCACCAATCGACATCAGGCCGGACTTGGACATGCCCTTGCTTAAGGCGCAATGACTACTGCTCACCTGGGGCGTCCGCTCTCGCGGTGTCGGGCGTGAGGTGAGAAATAAGCTACAACAGAGTCTAGTAATTGCATAAATCCCCTTTTATTATTATCTTACCTGAGATGGTAGTTGACGTCAACAGAGAGCATCTATCGGACCGTCGGGCCATCAATAAATTATAAATATCTACTGAATGCTGATCGTCACCGAGACATCTAGGGCCACAATCCACGACCGGTCCTCTGTGGAGGGCACCCAGTGTGACATTAAGGTGTGCAGCGAAGCGCCGGTATTTTCGTTCTCCAATGTTTCAACTTAAGATTTAACATGAACACAGAAAGGAGAATTGATGTGCATCAACAGACACCCTTCAAGAAATCAACGGTGATGCTAATCTGCCTATACTACTAACCAATAGTTAGAGCGTCGGACTTATGCTCGAGCCTCGGGTACTACACCACATGGGGTTGGATATGGCTGGCCGAAGACGACTTATGAGCCGAAAATTACCATCCCAGTCTCCCTTGCCTTTGTCGTAATGGTCATCTGCCTATGATACTAGCCGCTGTGTATCTGCTGGCGTGACACGAGAGTGAGTCCCAAGGCAGAACGGGATGAGTTAGTTCCGTTAGCGATCGGTGAGCGTTTGTCAACTTATGTCAATATTCCCAATCTAAGCAGGCAAAAAAGAGCCCTTGGAGCAGTGGCTCAGCGGTTAGAGCGTTGAAATTTTGATCAACAGGTCGCGGGATCGAGCCTCGGGTGGTACACCACCTGGGGCTGGGTAGGACTGACTGACGAGAGCTAATGAGCCAGAAATAATCATTCTATCTTCCCTTATATTTGTCGGCATTGTGAATCTGACTTTACTACTACTAGTTACTGTGCGTCTGCTGGCGGGGCTCAAGAGTTAGTCCTAAGGCAAAACGGGACGAATTAGCTCTTTTAGCGATCGGTGAGCGCTCCTCTATCACTTTCAATAATCTTCAGCTACCATCGCTTCACTGCCACGATCAATTCTCCTCAGTAGAGAGCGATTCCATTACAAGAGGCTTTAAATCAACGATAAGACAGCAGCCCGCACGACCAAGGCCAGCCATAACTTAAATTGGCCAATGGAATCACTGGGACAATATCCGGAAATAAAATGAAAAATGTACAAGACAGTCGTCTTGGACAAATTGGAAAAAGAAAGTAGCAAATTTAACCTTTGTAACCAACCCCCACCTCGCGAGGTAAGGTCACTAGCAATTAGGATTTCTGGCCACAATAACTTCCAACACCTTGGCTATCTATAAATACTCCCTTTATGGTGGAGGACATTTGAAAGAATGGACAGAAAAAGATGATGCGTCAGAAAGGAAATTCGGTAACACAGGCACACACACCTAGCAAATCTATGGCCTAGACCTCTGCTCCAATTCAGGACAGAACGTTTGAGCACATGGTCCCGATTAAGGCCGCCAAAACATGGTTCCAGGTCTAGAGTAGTCACGACTTCGAGGCCTACCTCCATGTTCGGGTGTTGATACCTACGAGTCTTAGCCTGGACATATAAACCCCCTCCCAGGTGACTGAAAGCTGAGGAGGGTGGGGGTCGGAAGTTTAGGTTCCCTGACAGTCCTTTAGGGGTCGTTCCGCCTTTATGATTGGTGCTAATTCTGTATACCACCTAAGCGGAGAAGCGCGACCACAAGATCTGATCCGGGTTCCCCATGGTCCCCACGAGACCAGAAAGCATTAGCTGCATTGGGTGCTTGATTTTTCAATGACAAACTTAACAATGCGCCCAGCTAGGTTTCCTGTCAAAAATCTTATTGACGTTAAAATACTTCTAGCCCGTGAAGCAGACGAAGGACTCCCTGGACTTCACACTTGGCATGTTCCTTTTTTGCTATTTTTTCAGCCCGAAACCTCGGAGATGCTCAATAAACAGGAGCCATCCGGTAGCAAATCTAGCCCCATTCTTGGCTGTTATTATCATTCTGCGGGTCTCAAGCTCTCCTGCCTTTAACGCTTGAGCTTTATCCTACCTGCTCCGAACTGGGTTCGTGGCATAAACGTAATAGGTGACCCAATTCAGGGAACAAAGGATATGCCGGCGAGCAATACGGAACCGGTAGTAATAGGATTTTTACTGATGACGCTAAATGAACAAATGGAGGCGCTAACCTAATTCTAACCATATCCGTTGTTTTCGTTGGGGCTGGCATTCATTACCGCGCTAGGAGGGTAGCACAATAGTGTGTGGATTGCGAGAGCCGGCGGTTAACCTAACGCCGACCACTACGTGCGATAGCATTTCTAGCTGACCTGACCTGACACACTTTTATACGGAGCCTTGGCGGGAGGAAGAATGAGGCCTGATCTTTCATCTTCAAAGGAAAACGGATGCGCTTTGAAACTACTGCGGCGTCCTAGCAGGCACAGCTCAAAAAGTTGCCATTTGCACGGTCCTCCTCCTACGACCAATGAAATATAGTGTCTGACACTGCTAACACGGCGACGAATGCTAACCTTAACGAGCACAATGGAGTACGTTGGCATGTAGTACAGACGCGTATTACACACTGACATATCTTTTGTTCCCTGAGTTGGGTGACATATTACGTTCATGCCGGGTTCTTCAGTCTGGCCTCGATATTGTCCACGAGCCGAGTGACGGTTAGCTTGGTCTATAACCCTGGCTGGCCTTGACATATTCCAATTATTTGAAAAAGTTTTTTAGGGCAGTGTTTAGACCAAAGTGTGACCCTTAACCCCCAGAAATCCATTCATAGACCACACTGTACCCCTTGAACACGACAAACCCCAACCCGTAGTTGTTCAATGCCGTTCACATGCCCTGATGATCAGTAAAACCCGTGAAACAGCTGTCTGCGTCTTGCCTGTTGCACACTTAGCAAGATACCTGTGTATTATATGAAGCGTGTGTCTTATGACATGCGGTCCCATAACAAAAGCCGAACATAAGGGGTGCACGTGCCCAACATAGGCACGCGTAGGTGCAGGCTCATGCCGAACTCCACTCTAACACTCCGTGGGAGATGACTCATCAGCACCCAAACCCACCTCCGGTCCTTCCGACGCTGTCTTGAGACCGGGTACAGGCAGGTAAGAGAAGAGGGAGTGCAGTAGATGCAGTGCAAGTCTATTGCCACTTAAAACTAATTTGCGCACAAGTCACCGTGCCTGCACCACCCTTCTGTCGAGCGTACGTGGACATCATCGGATTACGACGGTCGAACTGACGCGTCTTATGACATAACGTTCGTTTATGATCAATAGCAAGCTGGCGGACGGACAGAATGGGATCTAGTGAGATCCTATCCACACCAGTGAGGATCATGCGCTTACTTGCCTTCTATATATACCTCACTGCATAAGATATATGGCGTACTGATCATCGGTAAAAACCGTGAAAAAGCTGACTGCGTTTTGCCCTTAGCAACATGCTGCTCATAATACCTGCGAGAACGATATCAACAAGACAAAAAATTCCTACTAAAGCGTTAATCGTAAAATTATCGAACCTTTTCCGTGTAATTCCACGTTAAAAGGACTACATGGTGAGTCTTTAAGCTGCAAAGACGCGTTTTTTGCGGATTTATGGCGTATGCTGTCACCAGGATAATAAGTAAAGTGAGCGTAATTACGGGGTAAACAGATAAAGTTCAGTGGAACAATTCTAGTTCAAGGTTCGACCGTCGAAGTCCGACGATGTCCACCGTATGCTCCACACCAGGTGGTGCAGGGACGGTGACTTGCGCGTGAATTAGTTTTTAGTGATAGTAGCCTTTCGCTGCAGCTACCGCACTCTCTCCTCCTCCCCCATCTGAGCCCGGTGTCAAGACAGAGTCAAGAAGACAGGAGATGGCGCAGGTGGCTGGCGAGGCCGGAGCCACCCCTGGGCGTACCACCACACCTGGCTCGGATCCCACAGAGTGAGAGTGCCATAAAGGCCACATTAAGAAGGAGCCATTGCAGCCTGACTCTCAGTCCGCCAGTCAGCCACTCCACACAAAACACCCATTGGGCTGACCACGCGGTCCGAGTTATCCCGTCAGTTGGCAACCTTCCAAGCCACGGCTTTTAAGCGCACCGTGATAGTTTCAAGCGCGTCAGATTGTTTATAGGGAGGAAAATGCGCTGAGCTGTCGACCTCACTTTCTCCCCCACCCCCACAGTCAAACCGCTGTCCGAGCCGGTCAGTTGTCTGATGCGGAAGTGGGCGCAGCTGCTGGTGACCTCGTCTACATGTACTACGTACACGACCTGGCCCCCCAAACACGAGCACCAGGATTTCACACAACAAACAACAGCAACACACACACACACCGGCAGTTCGACCGTCGATTTCGACGAGGTCCACCGTATGCTCCACACCAGGTGGTGCAGGGACGGTGACTTGCGCGTGAATTAGTTTTAAGTGATAGTAGCCTTGCGCTGCAGCTACCACACTCCCCCCCACCTGAGTCCGGTGAACTTAATGTCGTAAGTAGGATTTATGCAGCCAACAACCAAATGCAGATGTCTAACAACCAAATTATGTATAAATCCTGCAAGCATGGATTTCAGAGCGTTGTCATATTCCAGTCTAGCCTTTGGTTGTATATGGTGTATGTGGACAGCTTACAGCCTAGCATGCCAAATTAGCGTGCCTCAGCCCTATGATTCTATAAAATGGATGAAGCACCTTGAGAAAATGGATGGATTTTCTGGTATATGGACTCGTTTCCATCCTGATTTGTTTAATTTTCGAGAAAAAGTAATGCGTGAACTTAAGAGTAAACCTTTTCAGGGTCAGTCCGCAAGTTGATATGGATATGTGAGCTGAAATACCTCAGCTACTGCGGAATATTCAGGAGGTGTCAACAGGCAGTTAGCACTATACAAATGCTCAAATTTTTCCCATAAGAGCCCAGACACGCGTGTTTCGCCGATCGGGGCTTTCGGCTTATACCAGTGCTGTCCGTATGATAAATAATAACATATTTGTATACTACCGACTGCTTGTTGGCAGCGTGTGAATATTACGCGCGTTTTCCGCAGTACCTGATGCAGTTCATCTCATATAATCACATCCACCTCCGCATTGAACCTGATTTACTCGTGTATTTTTTTCCTCCAAAAATCAAACAAATCGAGGACGAGTTGTAGCCATGCAAGTGTACACAAGTTTTGAGCACGGATAACAAGGCCCAGTTGAGGCGTGAACGATCCGATCTGCAAGCAAGTCAGATCTATGGTTGCACCGTTACCCCACGATCGGCGGTGAAGTTCTTTTGCGCACGGGAGCTAACTGGAGTTCAGAGCCCAATAATATCTGGCACAGGGTTGTCTAGCGAGGGGGAAAATGAGCTGAGAACAGCATGACAGTTCTGCTATCTGGAAAGAGCCTCTATAAAACAACCGGAATGCCCAAAGTCGCCGAGGCCCAAGACCAGAACAGCGATTGGACGTTAAAACCTGGTCAAGTCTTTTAGCTTTCTCTCTCGGGTGAAAAAATGACAAGTTGGACAAGTAAACTCGATGCTCAGGCAGTGGGATCTAATTTTCATATTTGCTATATCGAAACCGTGTCAGCTCTACTGTGAATACAATTGCCTAACCTACCAGACTGATAGCTCGCAGGATTCGGGCTACACCTTGAGGCAAAAAAACAAAACACTGCCTTTTAAACCCAAAGCGACAGATGGAGAGAAGAGGAGAATATCTGTATATAAGGCCGTTTAGTATTTATTCGACGAAGGTCGAATACATACTAGGATCATGAGGGATCAGGCTAGGCACCGATAAAAAAGGACTACACCCGTCAAATGTAGTTCTCTTTGCAAAATATGCTCTGACTAGAGGACACGGGCGAAATAGTTAATGCGGCTAATAAGATGTTGCGTTAACTGGGTGGCGCAACATTTGTCCATAGTAGCTATTTATGGAGAGAGAGTGCGCGAGTGTGTGAGAGGGAAAGGGCTGGGTGGCATCGTCTGAAGTCACGGAAAGTGGTAAAGTAAAATAAGAACACTCGTGGAGTTGCGAAAGGAAATGCAACAGACTGGCTGTGGCTGGGAGGACCAACCAATAAATGACATGGATTGTGGGGGAAAAAGCAAGAGAAGGGATATAAAGAAAATGCGAAAGACACGAGAAAAAATGGCATCGCCAACAGGGGGCTAACGGAAGAAACTGCTAAAATTGAGATTTATACGAGTTAATTGTCGATGTTGAGTTTGGCCAGCTGGGGGGTATCAGCGATCGGCCCCAAGCATGATGCTTTCCGACTCGTAGAGACTCTCGTGTTTGGCCATTATTCGCATCAGGGGACGTAAATTCATCCACCAGTTGTCGCGTGGCACACGGTATCTGTTGGGTGGGAGGAAAGAAGGGAAGGGCGTAGAATAAGTGAGGCATCACCAAGGGTGGTAATAATGAGCGTGGGAAGGCCTAGGGAAATTTAGAGATGTGCCACCCCATAAAAGGCTAACCGAAATTCTGAAATGTGTTTTAGTTTTGAAATTAGGGTTTGAATATTCGTGCAGCATACTTCAGTCACGTCAGGATGCCTGCTTAATTCCAAACGGCTGCAAAATCCATGACTACTTGCGTAGGAGGCACTTTCTCCTTCATTTTCGATGCCTTTATAAATTCAAAGAACGTTTATGAACAATACGCATAAAAACATGCTTTCTTATACGCAGTTGGTAGTAAATTATGTCTTCATCAAATTTTACACCCGAAAAAAAATATCCTTCAGGTTTGACAACTCTTTCGATCGGCGAACAATTTTGAACCCTACCTAACGTAATACTTCCATCCAGAGTTTCCAAACTAAATGCTGTATACATTCACTCTAAGGAAAACCACAAAGAGGAAGAGTTCACATAGTACTCCAACAATTTTCCTATGTATGTGGACCATGTTTTATACCTTATAGGCAGCATCGATAAATAGACTGATAAGATGCTTTAGGAATGGACACTTCACGGTCTTTAAATTTCTTAATTAAACACTTCCAAAACTGCAGGATACTCCTTCTTCAAGTCAGAAGACGCAAATTGCTACCAAACGAGTACAAGAAAGCATATTTTGTGCAGGTTTTCTATGAAATAGATTTCAATTTATAGGGGGTATCTAAAGTCAATAATAGGCGGCTGGAAAGAAGCTCATTCAAAAGCCGACTACATGATAAGTAATATGACAACCCTATTTAAGTACTTATTTCAGATCGAAAACACAATTCAGAATTTCGGTTGGGATCGCAAAGCTGCTGCCTACGCGTGACTTGTCAGTCTGTTAACAACCTGTGGTCAAACCTACTGACCGTGAGGAATGTGGTTCACGTGCTGGCGGATGAAGGGGGTCAAGTATGTGAACAATGATCCCAGGTTGAGGACATAAAGGTAAGGGGGCATGGAATATGGCTGATATTGTCGATCACGACACACAGAACGTGGACCAATTGCTCAACGACCAAACAGTTAAGTTTCGGGACCCTGGCAGACGACGGCAGGTAAATAAAACACAAGTATTTCAGTCTCAGTTGTTTTTACCGACAGTAAATCGCAGTGCAATGGCTGAAAGCATGTCTGTAAGAACTACCAACAACTCTTCATTATTGTGAAACAAGAATGTTAGAGCGTTGGTAACCAGTGTGGCGAGCCCGTCTGCACTCACAATGCGCATAAACGTGGTCATGAGGTCAAAGTAAGGAGTTACAAGACAGAGTCCAGTCGGCCTGAAGCTCAAGACCGGGTTCTAAGAGACAGAGTTGAAACTGGACGTAAGCATAAGATTGACACGGGATAGTTTGGGCAGATTGCATTCCCCAGAATAAAAAAGCAAATAGGACAGACAGACGCCCACAAAAAGATAGGACCTTCCTCCAGTGTGGTTTGTTGCGGAATTCTCAACACATAAACAAGTAGCAGATAGTGGGACAGTCCTAATCGTGGCCCTGCTGCCAAATATGCGGGTTTTAGGGCCCGAGGAATAGGCAGGTGTGTGATCCATGCAATAGTGGTAAGTTCGGCCCAGGTACCCGCAAAATGGTCACATGCCACGACGGCAGGTAACAAAAGCTGTTAACAAAGTTCCCTCTGGAAGCAGGAGAGGAAGCTTACTTGAAGTCGGTCACGCGCTGGAGGTCAGACACCTTGGAGAACTCATGGGAGCGTTTGATAATGCCCAGTAGACAGCAGCTGCTGTCCTCAGTGGTCACGACTTGCCCTGAAATTGACGGAAAGGGAAAAAAAGTAGAGAGAAACATTTCCATTACGCTGGCCACTCTAAGCAAACACAATGTTTAAAAGGACGAAGCAAAGGTACAGTGAAGGAGAGCACGCAGGAATTAATTACCAAAATAGTCCCGAAACAGATGACAATGATCGACAGACGCACATGGTCCAGTGGCACGATCCGGCGCCAAATTGTCCTACCACCCCCCCCCCTCCCCACCCACGCCAACAGCGAAAGTACGCACCAACGTCCGCACTGTACGCTAGGGCGACATTCCAGTTTATCGGTAAGCTGGGTCACCACCTACTGGCGTGCGCCTTGAAGATGATTGTAAAGGACTATTAGAGCGAGCAAAGAAACACGGGACCACGAGGTTTCAAGCTGTCTAGGACAAGGTAACACACAGGCCAATATGCTATTTACGATGATGACAAAGAGCGACGTAGGCCGTTAGCGCTATTTCAGGTCCTCACAGTCTCGACCTGAAAGGGCCTTCATCCGTCATTCTCCCGCCCTTACATGCTACCTAGTTTTTCTTGTCTACTTAACGCAGATTTCAGCCAAATTAAACGCAAGTGGCACGACCACCAAGGTCTATCGACTGTTCAGAGGAAGGCTTACGCGGCTGTCCGCGTTGCAGGTGAAGACAGTGACAACACACTGCGGTGGACTTCAGTGAGTTAGCGCGATGGTAGAGTAGAGTATGGGCCTTCATACAGGTTAGTTACAAACAGCTAACAGCGGAATGGTAAGTTCCGGCCTACATCAGCCTGTGATTCAACAGGTCAATGGGTAAGCTTGATAACAAACCGAACGCGGCTGACCATAGCAGGTCATTCCAGCTCAGAGTATGAATAAGATTGACTGACTGATGAGAGCAGATAAGACAGAAAGGTCATTCCTGTTTTCGTTGTTCCTTGTGGTAATACTCCACTGGGAGGGATTTCTTAGAAAACCTTCATAGTTGGAGCCTTTCAGACATGTTCGAGGAGACTGGAGTTCAGGAAGAGACAGTAGTAGGTCAGCGTTAAAATGCCAGTTTCTGCTTTAGATGGTTGGATCGAGTTTCGTCAGTGAAGAATGGTAGTATCACCCTGAACTAAGTTCTGCATGGTGTTACTAGATGCAGACAACAGCCCGATAGTACACTGTAATATCGGGCATCAATTCGGATAAGTCGCTTCCTCCGCGAGTCCATACTGTTAGCAACGTGGACAATAAAATCCGCACACTTCTGAAATTTCGCTGACCAGTAGCCCTCCTGCACTGCAATATACGACTACGTCCTCCTTGCGGAAAAATTGACAGCGCTGATTCATTTGCCCTAGACACTGACTGGAAGGTTTACTGAGATGTCACCGGACCACCAGCTAGATGCTGGCCTTCCGCCGAACGATTACACCCAGCATTTTTAAGACCACATTCGTGATAGTCTTCGCTTAATCCTGGTCAGTAAACCCACTAATGTCGGCAGTTGGTGCAGAATAAACGTTAATTTAATAGCCACTACCTATAGTTCCGCTAGAGTGAGTATAAAGGTCTTTCTAACCGACACGACATCCAGTTGGTGGTGTGTCAGTCCTAAGCTCTATCTAGGAGCTCCCAGTAGACTGAGGTCTAATGAAACTACAAAAAGAGGGGAATCGTATGATACTGGCATCTGGTGACCTACATTGACTGCAGAACAACAAATGATAAGTCCATCCTGTTTTGGAGCTACATGTCAAAGCGTTGATGCAGAACATCAACCCGCATTTTAGACGACTGACCGACTGAGCTGACACATTTTCTGCTTCTTTCGCTTCCGGGGCTTTTTGGCTGATGTTTGACGGGTTTGACAGCCACTTGTGTTACGATTCCTCACCTCGACAGGGGCTGGTTGAGCCTCCACTCACCATTTAGGCGAGTTTGTTGTCGGGTCGTGTTTCCTCCGTTTTCTAAGTTGGCGGTGACCGTCTTCTTTGGTTTTTGTGTACGTAAAACGAGGTAGAACTTTATAAGCCGCACGAAGTTCTGGATACCTGCCGATGAAGTTGGCATCTGAATACCAAACCTCAAATAGGAGTCGTTCTCTCGGTGAGGTGCCCTACTAGATCGTCCAGTCATTTAAAATTCTGTTCGATGCTGAATCGAACAACAGCAACACAATGACTCTGTTCAGCTGAGCTCTTTATTTTCCTAAAATAAGCATGCTGGAACCCTCACATTTGTGAACCCGAATCTAGAGATTCGGTACTCTAGCGTTGGGATTGATGACGGCATCTAAGCCAGAAAAAGGGTAACAGATTCAGCAAGCACTTACCATCGCCAGTCAATCCTTCATTAATCTGCGAATCTAGCCACTCAATAGCAAGAGCCCCGAACTTGGTGCCCATGGTACGGTCGAAGGGCGAAGGCACACCACCCTGTTGAACGTGGCCCAGAACATTGCATCTGAAAAAGCATCAAAAGTATTGGTAAGTAGGGGAGGGAGAATGACCGCCTTATGAACTGAATTTGTGCGCATAGGTGAAGCAAAGTAAGAAGAGGAAGTGTTTCCTTTTTAGACCCATGTGTTTTTTTTAAAACCCCAAGACCTCGAGCTACGTCGGCGGCGTCAGCATTGGCCCTCGACTAGTTGGCTTGGGGATGGTTGACATTAACCCGACGTACTAGACTTGGAACAGAAAGAGCCCTTATTCCTACTGCTCTTGTCTTCTGTCGTGTACAATGGGCTGAATACTTGGCAAAGAATACTTTTTTGAAGGCAGAATTTCAAAATTAGCCTCAACTACAAGTAGATGGATCACTTAAAGACTTAGAGTATAGCCACATAATATGTTTGCAGATGAGTGCCCAGTAGTTCGGGCATTAAAAAATGAGCAACGTGCCTCCTACACTCTAAGCAATGCATCCTGAAATTTGATTACAAAGGCAGACAGCGAAATAGTAACACTCGTGTATCACGGGAAGCGACCAGTCATCGAATTAAGATAACTGAAGCAGGCAAAACTGGAAGCTCAGACACCGACGAGACGATTTTACTGTATACCTTATGTGAGTATCTGAGTTAATACACTTGCGAACGGATACTTCATATGCTCCATAGGTTCGAACACAGGACCGAACGTGTTGTTCCTTTTTGCCTTCTAGATCTTGCCAGAGTGTTTGCGTAACGACAAGCAGTACAACTCAGATAAAATGTAATGTTAAAAGCCCCTTAACATGAAGTAGGCAGGTATTTACGGGCTACGCAGTTGCTAACTTTAGAAGAATCCTGTTTTCAAGTTTAAACCAGCTATGAATGCATTTGAGCATAAGGGATAAGTAGGCAGGAGCTGCCGGTGTCTCTCAGATAGATGAAGATGACACTGCCTTGAATGCCGGTGTTGTGTTTTTTTTCGCTAGCAGTCGACTCCAGCGCATCTAATGGAGTACAAAACAAATTCAAACTAAACGGAGGCGTGGAAAAAGCAGGCCTTCGTTAATAAGCTCAAACAGGGAGAAACCCCCAAAGGCAGTAATATTCAATGATGCCGGACAATTTCCGTACTTCATATTCGGCTGAAGCTAAGTTTGCTTGTATCTATTGTTTATTACTTATATACCTCATCACGTTGCTTGCAGTATAGTACCCTGGTGCAGTTTATCACTGTCTAAGTTCGCATGCTGCTTATCTCAAGAAAACTTTGTTAGGCCCGGAATTGAATTAAGCCATTACACACCGCTTCCCTTCATCATTTTCGTCCGATCCCTTTTTCAGCTTGCAGCTAGTGCTGTTTATCTCTTATCATGTACGTGGCGTGCGCAGACGAGGCCGTTATGTATGTCAACCACTGGGCCGATTCGTCAAATCAGTCAACTGACCGGCTCGTACAGTGGCTGGGGCTTCAGAATGGAATAGAGTGAGGTCGACGACTCAGCGCCTGCTCCTCACATCAAACGATCTGACGCGCTTGAAGCTATCGAGGCGAAATAAAAGCCGAGGCTTTAAAGATTGCCAATTGAAGGGATAGCTAGGACCGTGCAGACAGCTCAGTGTATTCGTTGACGAACGCTCACCAATCGCTAACGGAACTCAGTCGGTCCGCTCTGCCTTAGGACTCACTCACGTGCCCAGCCAGCAGCGGCTAGTAGTAGTTAAGGCCGATAAACAATGCCCACCAGTCTCCCTTGTTTTTGGCGGCATTGCTAATCAGTCCAGTGTTTGTGTGAAGTGGTCGACTGCCAGGCTGCAATGGCTCCTTAACGCGGTCTCTAGGGCACCCCCACTACGTGGGATCCGAGCCAGGTGTGACGGCACGCTTAGGGGCGGCTTCCACCACCGGTCTTCTTGAATTGGTTATAACACAGGTCCCAGGTGGGGGACGGAAGATGCGGAAAATGCACGAGCGAGTTACCGTCCTTGCGCAACTTTGCTGTGGGGCACACGGTGGACTTCATCCAAACCGACTGTCGAGCTGTCACCCATATATGCTGCTTATCACAATAAGACTGTTGGGCTGAATAATAGGTCCGGAGAATTAGAGTAGGACATTAAAAACCACTCTTTCATAATTTTCATTCGATCAAAACTCGATTCCAGAACGGCAGGTTTACAATTCCAGTTGTTGGGAGATACACCGGTTACGGACTGATATACGCCACAGGTGGATACTAGATGGAGGTTACCACTAAAACCTCGGTGAAGTCAATAGGTGAACGAGACAAAAGGGAGTAGCTGGATACAAGTAAGCAAACAGGTATTGGAAAAGTTAATCAACAAGACTAAGGCATACGATGTGTTTAAGAAAAATACGAACAAATTTGGGGATGGAAAATAACATAACGAAACAGCCCAGGTCGTAGTTTCTTGAAAACCCCGAGGGCGGACCGGCACTCACGAAAAAAATTTCATGAAGAAATATCCAACAAACGAAATGGGAAGAAGACCAGTGTCAAGGAACACAAGGCAATTCTATCTCATTTACACTAGATCGGCCTGTAGTAGTAGGCAGTAGCATGCCAAGACCTCCAAATAGTTCACTCGGTGAGGATGACTTACATGGCCTCCTATAAAGGGCAAGAGAAGAGGAACCGCTTGAACTACAGGTGTCTTTGCACCAAATTCCAGGGTTCTGGTTCTGGTTAGGGTGGGGTTCATGGTTAGGATTAAGGCGACACTTATAGTAGTACAAGCCAATCAATAATCACTGAGGCAAGTCTGGAGGTGACTGCGCAGGGCTCTGTACACCAGCACCTAGCCGATGTGAGGACAGGCTCCATCTTTTCCAATGCAATCTCCTGGTACTCGAACCTTCGCACTCATTCGTTGAGGTTTATGTTGGGGCTAGTGTTAGGGTTAGAAGACGAGAATAATTATCCTTCCTGAAATTATGCGCAGGCCTACGTTTACTAAATGGGCGAAGCGTTCGCATTCCTGTATACTGTTTAGGGAGCCCGATAGGTAATCCCTACCGTTCAATCCGCCGCCTTATTCAGCAACAAGTCTCTCCAGACTACCAAGATTAGGCGAAGTCAAGGTGAAAAGGACACCGATGGCGTGTCGGTGTCTAGACTCCCCCTGTCTACCCTTCCGTGCCGGTCAGAGAAAACAGGATGTTGGATTTGACTGGGGTCAAAGACTACCCAGTTATGCGCGGAAGGAAGATGGTAGAGCCAAATTACCGACAGTCGAAGATGCCCTGTCCCTCCTCAGCGTACAGCTGGTGGATGAATTCAGTGGTGTAATTGGGGTTGGCACGCTCAGCACGGAGAACAAGGCCCCGCTGGACATTTGAGGCCATCTTGGCACGTAGATGGGTCACGTCCTCACGCAGATCATCAATTCCAAAGGATTCCTCGTGAATATAGGCGGCGTCGGCTCCACCTGCCACGGCTCCCATAGTAGCCAAGTAGCCGCAATAGGCCCCCATAGTTTCCACCACGAAAACGCGACGTTTTGTTCCCATGGCACTTTGTTTGATCTTGTCGATAGCCTAAAACGAGGAAAAGGCGGACTTTTAATAGAAGATGAAAGGTGTTTGAAAGGCCATGGACAACGGAATCTAAATAAAAATCCCCAATCGACAGTCGAACACACAGGTATGCACCTTGAAACCACGTGACATTTAGCGCAGAGCGGGGGACAAGAATAACCGAAGCACCGACCACGCCCAGCCAGGCTTGTGGAAAACAGCACTTTCTCTACCAAGCGAGTCACCTGACATCTCAGCTAGCGCCCAACTCCCTAATGTCGTATGACTCATTCGCCATACCCATTGGAGCAACCGCAGTCGTGATTGCGGGCAGCCAGACGTCATCCCGCCGGGTTTTAAAAACTTCGATGTACGCCGGTCACGGCATCCTTGGTAGTTTTATACGTAGGAATTGATTAAGTGGAGCTTGATTCAGTAATGTTGGTGCTTCAAATGCAGAAACAAAGAAGGCAGGCATAACCGCATGTTAAGGAACGATCGAGGGGTGCAGCAAGTCACCCCCGTCTAGTACTAAGCGGTGCGGCGATTTATCATAACAGTGTTAGGAAAGTCGTGCAGAAGGAGAACTGGTCTGGTGTTGAAACAACTCCAGACGGCAATTCCAAGAAATGCAACTCTGCAAGACGTTCTGGTTTGTTTCAAAATTCATAGAAGTGAGCATTTCGAGCAAGCATAGAAGTGATGGAAGGGAGCCACAAAGGCATTATGACCTTAAAGCAACTCGGCCTTCGCAACATCTGTCTTAAACGCTGTTCGCAGGCCCATAATGACCCAGAAGCGAGACAGGCTGAAGAAGACACGCAGCGCATATAACATAAAGTCACAGTACGTGCCTTCTACAACAGCCCCATGCGTTTTGGGGCCAAAATGTACTTTCTATCATAGGGATTCCCCGAAACGCGGAAAGTGGCGTAACCACCTCTAGGATTCCGCGTGGCTGCCCACCAATTCGGATGGCTAGTGCTGCGCGGGCGCGTGGAGCAAAGTATGAGATGCAATTTGACCGTGGCAAGTTCAAGAGAACACGGGATTGTTCAGTGAACACTTGAATAATGGTCGATAGATGGTGATAACGGCGGTTTTAAGTCACCCCAAATACTGCACACCCTATTTCATCTCCAACCGGCCCGACTCGGGCTTGAGCTAGCAAGGAGAAGGCATGGGACAAGAGCAGATCCAGCGCCAAGTTTTCTCTCTAGAATTCATCTGACGAGATTGTCAACTACCGTGACGCGCTAAAAGTCTTGGCAACCCACAGACTACCGATTAGATTCCCAGGATGCAACGGCGCCCTGTAAATGTAGCCTTCATAGCAATATGTACCATTTAGAGATTTGAGGCACCACGACAGTTCAACCGTCAATTTCGACGATGTCCACCGCATGCTCTACAGCAGGGTGGTGCAGGTACTGTGACTTGCGCTGGATTACACTGAAAACAGGCTTGCGCTGCATGTACCTCACTCTATGTTCCAGCCCCCAACTGGGCCCGGTGTCAAGACAGATTCGAGAAGACGTGGATTCAGCCATGTCAGTAAATGCGCCCCAAGTTAATTTCCAGTCGCCCTGAATTTATCCTGCTGTTGGCATGCCCTAAGCAAAGGAAGAGAGTACGACAGATGCTGTAAAAAGTCTCTATTATTACGAAACGACTCGCGCGTACGGCACAAACATGCTCACCGGACAGTTGTACACACCGTAGCTTGCGACGAAGAAAGTACAGTCGGCTGATAAAAACTCCTACAGAATAGGGAATTTTGACGGAGTTGAATAATTCAATTGACACAATCGTGAAAAAATCGGCTGCCTCGGTGGGATTCGAACCGACGCCAGCAAGGGAAAGGATTCAGTACAGCCGAGGCTCTAGCAACCTGAGCTACGAGACTCCACCACAAATCTGGAACTTACTAAGACTTGGGTCAAGTTACCCGTCCAGCCTACTGGAATGTACGGAATCCGCCAAATCTGATTCGGTAAGCTGACTGCCCAATCAGAATCTTCTAAGTAATTGATTAAAAATCAACTAGAGAACTACCAGGTGCATCTAATTGATGCGAGTTTTGGCAAATTTGCATAATTCATTCAACCCAAATTTGAAAAATTCGGCGGACTCGGTGGGATTCGAATCCACGAAAAGTATAGACAGGCTTCGGCACAACTAACACTCTAACCACCTGAGCTACGACACCGCATATGGAGCCGATTCATTGTCATCAGTTCTGACTGGACGTTTTTTACTTCATTACTAACTGGTCCTCAAAGTACTTACTGCTTTATCACAACCCAAACGATAGTAGTCAATCCCGAAACCCTCCGCGACTGTAGTTACTCACAAATAACTCAATTGACTTCACACTATGGCAATTTTTACGTAGCCTGCACCGAATCTGCCGTTTTTGGTTGTCAGCTGGTGCGATGGACCTAACTTGTACCCAAAATAAGAAACTCACCGTAGTTATTTCGTTCAAAGCAGTATCAGCACCGAGGGAGAAATCTGTCCCTGGCACGTTGTTGCTAATCGTAGCCGGAATCATCACCATTGGAATGCAGAGCTCCTTGAACTGCTTCCGGCCCTCATTCAATTCAAGCATGCACTCAAAGGCCTCGAAACCGCCGATCACCAAAAGACCGTTGATTTGGTATTCACCAAGACGAGCTGCAACTGCCTCGATTCCCATTTGGTTTGGTGTGTCGCTGTAGAGCATAAAGACGGGAGGTGAATAAACGAACAGTTCAATTAGGTTTGATGAAATAAAGTTCAAATTTCAGCTCAATAATGAAGAAATTCGTAGTTGCTATTGCGTTTTAGGCCTAAGGTTTGCTGGATGTTACTCACACCACCGGCACATGGATAATGAATCGTGTTCTGGGGATTCGGGCGTTAAAAGTTAGATCGTTAGAAGAAGCGGCAAGGTCTCGATTGTCCCAACCTGACGAAGTACACAGACGACGACAACTTCAGAATGCACGGCGAGGTCCACCTTTTCTAACCGCAGAGCTACGGCACTGGTACTCCGAGAAGCGAATTACTTCCGACCTATTCCTTCTCGTCCTGATATTAGCTGAACGCCAGCAGATCCTTTCAAAATAGCTTGCATTAGGAGATCGGCAAAAGATCTGACAGGTAAAGCGTGGGATAATGATAGGGACAACACCGAACAGCAATAAACGACAACAGAGAAGTTCATTCCTCTGGAATTAAGTATAAGCCACTTTCGAATTAGCACCTAACAGAAAGAGTGGCATTTTTAGTATATGAGAAATACTCCCCCCGGCTTCATGTACTAATAAAACAAATACGATCAGGATTTTGGCATGGTAGGTGCCATTTGGAGTTTCGAGCGTTCGTTTAATCGACAGATTAAACAACTAAAATCAGGTTTAAGAAGGCACGTTTAAAAGGACGATGAGGGAGTTAAAGAATTTGCTACGGAAGAACCACCAAAGTAAAATAAAGTCGCGTACGTCAAGCATGGGCATATGACTTCGTTCAAGCATGCTCGACGGTGAGGGACTGAGGCGTTTATGCATCCTCCTCGGAAGGTGCATTGACGGTCATGTCAACGTTTGAGCTAGCTGACAAAATTTTTCCAAGCATAGTACGAGATCCGCGACAAGCTCTGTGCGTGCAAGGAAGTGACGATAGAACTTACCGGCGTGTTCCGAGCATAGAACCACCCTGACCGACCCAGCCAGTAACATCGTTCCACCGGATGTCTCTCACCTTTCCGTTGACGAGACCATGGAAGCCCTCCATGATGCCCAGCACTCGGTAGCCCTTTGTGATGGCCAGACGAACAAAACTGCGCATGGCCGCGTTGATGCCGCAGGCAGGTGCGCCCACGTTGACGATGCCAACTCGCAGTTTTGCCTACAAAGCAGGTTCGAAACAGACCATAAACAGACCGTCTTACCCCCTCTCATGCTCCCCCTTTAGAGAACACAGGGATAGTAAGTAAGATATGCGGCACGCATATGCACTGGGCATTTCCGAATTTACAGTGAACACCCTTAATGATTTCTATGCAGCGCTGAGGACTGCTTCATGAAAAATTTGGCCCTATTCGGATTGCGACCGCTATAAAAAAACACGACATAAATTCGCTTGCAGGTGCGTGTATGCTAATATGTAGGGGCTTACAGGTACTGCTTCTGATGTATACAAGTACTCGGTAGGGATTGCTTATAAGACCCCTCCCCTGGAAAGGACGCGGGAACAGGCAAAGGCTTGGCGCTAACTTCCAGCGAAATTAGGGTTAAGGTTAAAACTAGAGTTAAGATTAGGCTAAGTGTTAAGACAGGCATATTTGCCCTTTATGAAATTTAGGGTAAGCCCAACTGCATAACGTGGAAGACGGCTCAAGCAAACTAAGCAAATGCACAATTAAGAGTTCGTGAAGAGGAAGATTTGCGTGTGATTGCACAGTTAACAAAAAAGAAAGCAGCCAATGCCCTTCGATCATCAAAACTGAAAAAGATCAGTTTTTTAGCAGCTGACTATGGGAAGTTTAGTTTCGATGCGACAAACAGCATATATAAGCAGTTAAGTTGGTGTTCAATATGCTAGCTCCATACTTTTTGGTTGTTCATGGAATCTTCGCTTGGAAGTAAATATAACTACGCAGCTAAATTAATTTATCAATAAAAATTAAAATGAACACGTTCTCCGTTGTTTAATTTTCAGAAGACTGGAAGTTGATCAGCCACCGCAGTCAGAACTTGCGAAAATAGGTTCTGAACGCATTTCCTTCATGCAGTTAGACCACGAAATAAAATCTTTATCTGAAAATATAGTGATAAAATGTTCCTTTGAGAAATAATAGGAACCGAAAAAGCATGCACAAGGTGATAGCAGAACGAAGCGAATCTCGTCAGTTGGAGGATGTTTTGAATGCCGAGAAGGAAAGAATATTTTCCAGAGTTTGTCAGCCTTGTAGGCTTGCTAGCTGAAATTGACATTTGTCAGCGTAGCGAACCTACGCCACCTCCCCTTCACTTTAAAGATCCTAGTCCTGGAGTATCCAGTCTATGCTAGAAAGCACAAATGGTGCTGCGGTGATCTTGGTACACAGATGAACAACGAAAGAACTTTTACAACTGTTGAGAAAACGCGGCTACACCAAGGCAGACTGAAGTACAAATTCATGTGACCAATTTATGAAAAACGTGGCGGCCTCGGGTGGATTCGAACCCACGACTGCAAGGGCAAAGCTGGAGTACAGCCAACCCCCGAGCTACGAAGGTCTGATTATCACAAGTGACAAGGCACGGCATAAGCAAACGCCGTAGACGTAGCGGTGACTTGCCTGCGAATTTGTTTATAATCAAGCAGACTCCACGGTAAATTTTCCTAAGTGCGCTCGACTAGGTTCAGATGTTCGATATGGACGTGGGTGTAATGAAGTGCGAAACTAAGCGGTTCGTCTACGCGTACCATACACACGCACAGAATGGTTTACTATGACAGTTCCGGAGCGCAATGACTAGGGCGTTGTCCTTATCACCAGAATGCCCTAGTTCGGGCATCATCACCTCAATTTTACTCTGATGACGCTTGTCAACTGCCATTTCAAAATGCTGCTATCGATACTGGGAGGAAACTAAGCGCTGGGTAGAACCCTCATGTCACCCGATTCGATGTCCAGGGCAGCAGGTCGGAGCTAGGATGTTGAGGCAGGCTGAGGTGGCTGACGGCGACACACAAAGCGTGTCAGACAAGGGTTCTCTGATCTAGAGGCGGGTCAGAGGAGGACAAAGCTAAGTCATCGTTCGGTAATCTATTTAATCACGACTTTTCGCATGTTGTGATGGCTCTCACCGGATGAAATTTACACTGTGGGACCCATGAACTACCACACTTAAGGACACATTTTAATGTTTATTTAGCCCAATTGAGGTAAACTCTGTGGTCGAACCGGCATTCTAACAACCCAACGCAGGTCTCTTGAGAACGGATACGAGTCGGCAAAATAGAGCGACTGCGGAATAACTCAAATAAACGCACACTGTTAGGAACTGCGTGGCTGGTAAAAAAGGAAGAAAACAACTTGTTAAAGCATAAACAAATGAAAGGCGACAATGGTAACGAAATGGATCCTCGATGGGAAGAGGACAGAAAACGGCCTGTGCGGACACAAAAAGAGGGAGGCACGCAACAGGCAAGAGCCGAAACAGCAAAAAAAAACTGAAGCGCGACACCAGCGAAACCTACCCTTACAGACGGCTGGTAGGAAGAGAGAGAGAAAAAATGTTTGTGAAGGCAGAGAAACATGCGATCACGATGATTAGGTATGACACTCACTATGGATTGCTTCAGTGCGTTTATGTAGTGACAGCTACCTTCAGCGATGAGATCCTCACTAAAAACTGCATTACAGTAGATTTATATGTCAACCGAAATTCTGAAATGTTTTCGATTCGAAAGGACTACTTAACAAGGGTCGTAATAGTTATTATTGTTTAGCATAGTCTCAAGGTATTTCAGATACGTCAAAATGTCAGCATTTGAACGATTTTCTTTTCGGTCGCCAGGAAAAACTACATTCCGTAAAAATATCTGCTTAAGAAGTAAGAAGTCTCTAATAGATTTTCTATGGCCCATAGAGTTAAATATATTTTACCGAAAATATGCAGAAAAAATTTTCTTGTACTTATTTCGTAGCAAATAACGTCTGCAGATCTTAAAACTTTAAGAAAGGGTATCTTTCGGTTTAAAAAGTTTCTAATTATGTGTTTTTTTTAAGACCGTTAAATGTCCATTCATATAGCATTGTGCCTGTCGTGTACAACGTAATCAACGTTCATTAAAAATGTTTACCAGCAATATGCGATTTGCTTGGACCCTATCCAGCATGCAGTTTGGAAAATCTGAATTCAAATGTAATGATAGAATGCGCTCAAAAGTACTCTGGGATTTAAAAAGCATAAAATTTGAAGGTATAAGTTGCCACCCAAATAGAATAAGGAGAAATATTTTCATGCTTGGTTGCGGTAAAATATATTTGAAGCTATAGACATCGAAAATTAACGAGAAGAATTCCTTCTACTTGAGTAACAATTTTTTGCAGATGACCGAAAGAAGCTTGTTCAAAGGCCAGCATTCTGACGTTTCTAAAATATCTTGGGATTATGCTGCACGATGGATGATATTACAGACAACTTTCCGAATTTCGGTCAACATTTTATGAGATAGAACATCCACCATATATACCGCTCTTACTTCCCACTGTTTTAATAAGCGCAGTTGGTCCGATTAATAAGCAGTAGTTTGATTTATTCAATGGCGACTACCATATACGTCACAGGACATTAACAGGAATTCTAAAGTGATTTCAGATTCCTCATAACCTGTGAAAATAGTGTTTGGTCAATGGCAGTCGCAGCCTCACTAAGTGAGTGCTAATCAGCTGACTAGTATTGACAATGGCGACCGTAAGTAGCGAGCTGAATAGATGAGCATTCATTCAGTCAATTTGTACAAACCTCAGGTTTATGACACATGCCAGGGTGAAAGACAGTCGGAAAAAAAGTAGAAACGGGAGGATACGTACCCTGTCACCGACTTCCGGGGCCGTGATGCGCGAAAGAGTAAGGTAACTCTCCACATTTGCTAAAAAGCTCCTGAATAGGAACAAGACAGGAGCAAGTTTATTCAGCAATGGATAAAATAACTGATGATATCAACACTCTTCTTTTTCCTCCAAAGAGAATGCACAAAAAAAGAATTCTATGAGAAAATAGTTGTTCCAGACAAAAATGCTTACCGTCCTCTCAAATACACGGCCTTCTCAAAGTCCTTCTGCTGAATGGCTTCACCGACACCCCGCGTCTAAAAGACAGAAAGCAGAGGTTAGAATGTAAAGTTTAGCATGAAAACTGAAATATTTCTGCTTTTCTAGAAAGACTGGATGCCAAAGAGGAAGGAAAGAAGGTGTCAGAAACCCCAACTGAATAGAGAGCATTACCTAGATTTTTTACCATTCAGTCAAAACAGGAAAGGGAGTCAAGCAAAAGATGGATCGCTGAAATGTTTGAAAAAAATGATGCAACTATAAGTCCTTAACTAGACTTGGAAAGCAGAAGTGTTAAATAAACGGATCTGAATGATTAACAGGCATGCAAATATGTTTGAGGTTATTTGCTAGATTTCCGGTTGGTGTTGGTTCAGTCCTTCTGGACAAGTGTGATGGGTTCACTTGGAAAAAAAGAACTCTAGTAGTAGATGGAAGACACCGGGCTGGGAGATGTATTGTTTACAGAACCCGGAGTTGCCGTATCGTACAGCAGTGGTTACTAGCGATACCAGCATGTGTGCTGCCAGTGTTATGTCATATGTCGGAGGAAAGTCTACGATGCTGGCTGCAATTAGGAGGAGAAAGTGTAAGGGGCTAATGTTCAAGTCGTGTGCTGCATTACATAATGTAAGAGGTCTATAGGTGGTTTGGACGCAGTTGCCCAGCTGTTTTGCAGGCAAGCAAACTGTAAGGACCGCGCATTTTAAAATGGTCGCTGTGAATATACAACCTACTAAACAAAGACTGTGGGTGGCGCAAGTATGGCAGTCACCAGCACTGAGTGGATTTTTTTAAATTGACTGGTTACACGCATACTCCTTCGAAGGCCTGTCCCCTGGGCATATCAGTTAAGTTACGACCGGGTTCCATGCCGAGCAGTTTTTTAGACCCACTCAAAGGACACTTATGTTTTAAGTCAATACATACTACAAACCTCAAAAGTATTCAAAAGCTTGGAGCATCCCAGATCAATTTTGCATATGTCACACCTCTCAAATTAAAGTGGGTAGGAAGAGCGACACGGATACGGACCTTTTCGACACAGCGCATGAGAGGCAACCTGACAGCCTGATTGCCGCTGAGAGTGATGACACACGCAGGCAGGTCGGGATCCCTGTCGGCATCCATCAGCGCCAACACAGCCTCTGCGCCCATTCGGATGCCGAGGACTCGGTCGAAGGCCGAGGGACTGCCACCACGCTGAACATGACCCAACACGGTGACGCGAGTGTCCAGACCCAACCGCTCCGTCATCAGCTTCTGAACTTCAGCGCAAGTGATAGCGCGACCATTTCTGTCTGCGGCGCCTTCTGCAACCATTATGATGGTGACGCGTTGTCCGCGCTCACGATTCTGCAAAGGTTGCCGGGAGGGGGGAGGGACAAAAATTCAACCAGTAAGTTCAATCAGGAAGGAGCACTGCCTGTCAGAAAACGGTACTTTCAGCTTATAAAATTATTCACCATACAGGCAGCACAGGTACACGCGTGATTCACACATAATTCTACTGCTAAGTATATAGAGCTGCGATGGGTTCGGCTCATCAGTAGGTCCCACAGCATGCCTTCTGTGTGTTTTCTGGTAGATACTTCAGGTTTAAAATTTATCTTTTTAATTTCCTCCGAAATTAATTTATAACTAGGAACAGATACGTTTATTCAAGTCTATAGGCGCAGACCGAAATTTGACATGAATATTTGGGCCGAAGTCCATTAGCCACTACGGGTTAACAGCGTAATATTCCCAAGCTCCCATCATGCAGCCAGAAGTATAAATTATTAGCCATACTGGTAGTACAGGTACCAGCTAAAAGACCAGACAAGTCTTTTGCCGATATTTTGCCACTGCATGGCACAGCCACTGTTAACCCTGTGGGGTCCTTCTGCGGTAGTCCAACAAACCCCATCTAGCCGTGCAAATTCAAATTCAGTGTATGCAAAACGGTGACTGACATGATACGAGTTTAGTTCGAGAATCCGCGAACGTGATTCGATGAGGAATCAAAAGTTGACTGTGAGATGCCGGCCGCAGTGGCGCGCGTGATCAGAGTCAGAGAAAGTAAAAGTCGGGGGTTTAAAGACAGTGGTATAATAACATTGCTTGCTTACTAGCTCAAGTGCACAGAAAGTGCACGCTATGCAGCTGTGCGGACACAAGCCTTCGGGAGTGAAGCGAATTTCATAGAAAATTACGACGTAGTCTTCTTGGCACGAAATTCCTAGTATACAGCTCAGTATATTGGAAGATTACCCACACGTTCGATAGAGTTAGAACTTACCACACTGGTCCAGCGATCTGTGGAAGAAGATTATCAAACAAAACGCTTTATAAAAAATTAGCCTAATTTAGAATAACGACCTGTCAAAAGGAAGGCAACAGGCCGCTGATAACTAGCGTCTTGAATGGTTGCATAAAAAGCATTGTTTAAAAGGCGGGACTGCGAAAACAAAAGAAGGAACGCAGTCCCACAATTATAAGTTTAACCGTTCTTGTGCTAATACTTCGACGAGTTTACATTGATAGAAAGGTTGTTTAGTATGACAGTTTAAGGCGTACGAAATAAGTTTTATCCCACAGTGGTTTAACATAACATGAGGTAATAGAAGGGACCAAATGGTTGTTCCACGATTATAGTACAATCTATTACGCCAGCGTTTCTTAGCGTCTGGACTGGGAATGCACCAATCTAAGTGTCGTGTTCTGTGCAGCTTGAAAAGCTTGTCATCATCGACCGAAGGGATAACAAAAACCTAGTGAGTACCACCCGGAGGTTAATTTGAATTCAAACTCGACCAATTTCAGCCACTTTTTACCCTTTACGAATGGCCAGAGGAATGCGATGAAGAGGTTTTGGATGACACTGGATTTCGGTTTTGTCAGTATAGAAATTAGACAATGCGCGAAGGGATCGAAAGCCGCCATGAGTAACAGCAACACAGATTGTTTTAAGCACAGCGAACAGTTAGGTAAGAACCATTATGCGAGATGTGTCACTAGTTTTAACGAAAACAACACCATATCATAAAGAGTTAATCCGTACTCGCTCAGTGGAACCGTAGACTAATGTTACCGAAGGAACAAAGAATAAGTTGGGCTAGAGACGCACCAGAGGTACAAGGACGCCGCTTTTAAGGAAAAGGAAGACAATGCTGATGATCCAAAAGAGTGGAAGTATAAGTGAAGTGCGTTACGTAGATTGAGATGTCTGAGATGTCTGTAATATTCGAGCCGTTATTGTTACATGACGTGACAATAAAAGATATACTGGTAAGATCCTGTTCGAGCTAAAAGTTGCAATTTTTACTCTCCAACAAAAAACCGCAATGACCTGCACAAAAATGGAAAAATCTTAGCCGAATCTCAAGTTGCCTTATAATTATGGGATAGAATGTGCACATAAGCCTCAGGAAACAAATGGAAGAAAATTAAAGGAGAAGACATAGTCACTTTAAGAACGGGAACAATGCCTGCTAGGAAGAGAAAAAGCTTCTTACTTACCCGCTGCACTTTAGAGCAAAGCTTGTCCGGCCAGTCGTCAGTTGGTGGCACTTCAGGAATGAAGACCCAATCGGCTTCACAAGCTAAGGCCGATACCAGGGCCAGATAACCACAAGCACGTCCCATGACTTCCAAAATGAAGCAGCGCTTGTGCGAACTAGCAGTAGTGCTGATCGCGTCAGTGGCTTCAATTACACGATGCAGTGCAGAATCAGCTCCTATTGTCATATCCGTACCACAGAAGTCATTATCGATGCTGCCAACGATACCAACGATATTGAGTCTTGCACATGCAGCTTGTTCGCTTTCAGTGATTCTTCCTGCAGGCAAGAGGGAAGGTGTAAAAAACTGGAAAAACGAACGGCACATAATTGGAACGAAAGGTCTTAAATCATACATTTTATCATTGAAAAACAATAGAACGAAAAACCAGGCTTTCGTATTCCAGACCCAAGATCTCAGTGTGAAAATGGAACCAAGCACAAACTCCACGGCAATGTAAAAAATTACGCCAGGCGAAACAAGTAAGCGGCTCAGTACGAACGGTTACAGTAGAATTTTGGCGTTTTTAGAAAATTAAGCATGAGTAAACACACGAGGTTAGATAGGTAAGAGCACAAACTCAGGGAGATCTGGTGACCCAGCAGACTTAATGAGAACATCAATCACCTGACCCAAAAGTTAGGCAAAGGATAATGCAAAAACGGATAGCCGACATTAAAAGCATTTATATGCTTCGAAGCCGGCATAAGTGAAGTGAAAGAACTAACCATCGTTACGCAGGCGCTCCATTATGGAGGACCACTCCACACGGAACTGATTGGCGCCAGTAAGAGAACCATCACCACCAATGACAACAAGACAATTGATTCCGTGCTTGACTAAATTTTCAGCGGCTTTCATTCGACCTTCAAGCGTGCGGAAGTCCTTAGATCGCGCAGATCCGATAACTGTACCACCCTATCGGATGTAAAAAGTTACCACCTCGTCACACCAACTCAAATTGAAAACGCAAAAAACAAGGCTTTGTTAAATTTACGCGGACCCGCTATTTATTGGAATGAAATCGGAAGAAAATTTGACACCTTGAAGAGAAACATTCCGTAAAAAAACAAACAACGAATGTCAAACATTACGTTCACTTATAACAATAAGTCAAAGTATGGTCAACGTGTTAAGAAGGATGACGTAAGTATTTACGGAACTCACGAAGATAGGGGCCTTACTACGAGTTCCGCGGTTCTATTTATCGTTTGCTTTGCTTACTCACAGCATAAATAATATTAAATGCATCACGCAAAGAGATCCGGAAGGTTATTTAAAATTATCACGACAGTGCCTGGTTTTGGATTTGTGATTTTAACCATGGAGGATCATAATAATATAGGCCACTTTAAAAGAGTGAAACTTGAAGACCAATGGATAAGAATCAAATAAGCTTAAAAACCTACCAGCTGCATAATTCCTGAGACATCCGCCCAATTAGCCTCCTTAATGTATTCACCACCGTCACACAGACCCTGATATCCTTCCAGGATGAAAAATACACGACAGCCACAGTAAATTCCCATTCTCACAACCGCTCGAACTGCCGAGTTCATCCCTTGAGCATCTCCACCACTACTAAGAACAGCGATTGATTTCCCAGCGAACTGCCCTTTTGCAACATATTTCCCTTCCATTCCAGGAAGAGGGATAGTTGACCGCCTCTCGAACCTACAAAGAACGAAAAAGGAGCTAAATTTTCGAAGGCTGCTGAGGAACCATGGAAAACATAAACTTCACATGCACAGTGGAAATTCGCATGCATAACGCAAAAATTCAGGAGTGAATATTTGAAGGAGAAAAAAAAACAAATGAGACAGAGGACGTCACAGCACAGATGAGTGCGCAAAATTATCGCTCAATCCACCGCGGGAAGAGAAGCAGCAAATGTTGTAAGCGATGAAAAATGGCATCATGTCATTCTGAATTTTTTCCTGCTATAAGATACACAAATACAAAGTATTTTCCACAGATAGGTGTACAGGCTTGTGTGAGAAGATGCATTTAATTCACAAGGCGACTAAAAGAATTCATATGGATTGAGAACAAAATGGTTAAATTTGAGCAAGCAGTGCGCAAAAAAGCGAAATGAGGCTTCAGATAAATTTTGACAGCGGAGATGAGAAATAATCCACAAAAAGTATGACGAGGCGCTGCGTTATGCTAGCATGGTAGCAGCATGCATGACGAGGGCGCACTAACCTTACTTTCGCTTCGGCAAGTCTGTGGTAAAGGCAAAACGAAATTTCGCAAACGGACAACTACAACTTGCGCAACAGATAATTTTAACTTATGAATGAGTTCACCTTCTCTCAAGTTCCTCCGGAGAAGTGTAGTCTGTAAATAAATGAAGTCAGTTAGGGGTAAAAGATCAATCAGGAAAATGGATAATTAGATAAAAAGAAATCAAAAACATACCACGCTGTGAGTATTCATGAAACATGGTGAGGATCCCGCGCCTATGAAAATGTTAAAATTTGGTCCAAGCGGCGAACAGCGCGCCGAAACTGATTATCACGTACGAAGGGTCGATGATGCGAGTCATGAAAGTGATACAGTAAAACGATGACATTAGACGATAAATTGTTTAAATTATATTCAGGCCTTCCAGTCTTTTATGATAAGGAAAAAATTAAAAATGGAGTTTCATTGTGCGTTTTGCGTGCATAAACTGCACGTCTACACTTTGGAGCGAGGGCAGCGCATTTCGGCTTTGGGACGAAATCAGGGTGGAAACATATTGAAGGTTTTCTCTCTACAACCATTTTTAAAGGCATATAGCTTGCATTTAAATTTTAATTCTATACAACTTAATACGTGCAAACTTGAACAGAGACGGGATGGCAGCACTATTAAAGTTTTTAAGTTTAAATAAAAGTTCGTCTCAAATACTAAATACTATGCCGTCTAGCAAATAAATAAATTTGGAGTGCACTGCTTGTAGGTTTACAAGCAAAAATATCATCAAAAACCGAAAATGTTTGTCTTTAGTCTACTAACTTCTCAATCCTATAAGATACCTCTACCCAGATAAATTTAGAGGATAGCAACACAAGTGGTAGTCACAGGCATTCACTATAATTAATATAATCAAATGTTCGAATTTAAATTGAATAAGAATTAAATTGCCTGGCTTTGAATACACACCTTAGCATACAGGTAATATCCACTGACCCCTAGCTGCGTTTTTTCGTACAGAAAAGAAACAACCTTCTGATTTTCAAGTATTTTTCTTTACTTACTTGAACTTGCCTTGATAATCTTAGGAGACAAGACGCCCAAAAGCTGAAAAAGTTCGCAAAAAGAAGCAAAGTAGATGTTCCTGAGTTTCAGAGAATCTTCAAACATAAAGTCAGGCCATAAACCTTATATTCTTGATTTGTACTGACTCAGTTTCACTCAATGACATATATTTTAAACTAGAGCGATACTATTCACGCGTCAAACATAAACAGACCTGAAAATAAATAACCATGAATTTTTGTGCAGTTTCTTATCTATATAATCATGCGTAAATAGATAATCCTAATAACGTACCAAAGTTCGTCCCATTAGTTGCTTCTCGACATTTCTTCGAAGTTAATCTCACAAAATTTTGTTGTTTCTGCCCTTAATCCGCCTATTGGTCTGAGAAATTCAAAACATCGCCTTTAAAAGGAGCTTTATTTCAAGTCAGCTCAGAATTAAAATATTTGACCGTAATGTCTCTGTATCGCACGAACACTCCGATGACTGAAAGCTATGTTTTACTCACTGTGTATAACAGCACAGTGGACGTACTATCCCAGTAAATGTTAACCGAAATTCTCAAATGTGACTTTGGTTTCAAAGAGTAACTTAATAGATTCATTCTCTTAATAACGATTAATATGCAGCAAGTTGCTTGATGAATCTGCATTCAGGTGTGACAGCAGGTCATATTCAACCTTATTGGAGAATTAAAACAGTTTATAATGCCTAAAGACACCCTTTCTCCAGGTATAAAAATTACAGAAGACATAATCTTATATGAACTGGGTAAAATTATTTTTTGTGCACGATTTCTGAAAATATATCTAAAATTATAAAGGCATCGACAGTCAAAGGGGAAAATGCTATTTCTTAAGTAGTCATTTTTACAGTTACTTTTTTATATTCAAAAGTCAGCATCCTGACATGACTTGAATATCTAAGGATTTCGCAGCACATTAATGAATGTTTTCCTAACTAAGTCTGCCTGATAGCTGTGGATAAAATCTAAAACTGTAATGACCAACTTATGAGAATAGGCCTTGGAGTTGTCGTGGGAAGCTGAAACTTGTCGTCGTAAATTCTCCTGGTTTTCCGTACGGAATATGATATCCTCTCAACTGAGGTTCAACATCTGCTCTTCCTATTCGTCACCAGGCCCAAAGGTCTTTGTGGCTAGAGTCTCCCTATGGCCTAAGATGTCACGGAAAATCTCTCTCGTAAACTTATTTCAATATATTTTGGCATAAAAAGAATCACATTTGAAGCTTTTCTTCCGTATGCGTCTGCTCTGTAAGTTATAACATTGTAAAAGGTTGAATTGACTTTTGAAACCTTGGATGTTTACTATTGACGCAATTTTCTTCAAAATAATTTTTGACGGCGTATCTAAAGGTTACGATGGTTACTTTACCTGTTGTCTTTTTTCTTGTCAAGCTTTTTAATTTTTATGAATTTCATTGTCCGGCGTACTTGTTAGATGAATAAACCCTACGTGGCATAACTACCAGCTACATTTTAAAGTGTGAAAAGGTTTTTTGGGGTTTTTTGATCGCTCCCCTGACCGTGCTTGTGTGGTATAGAAACAAGTCTTTAAAGTAATTCAGTTTGTGATAGGTTCGAGGCTTGTAGGCCGGAGTTAGTCAGTTCGGCAGTCGATGCCTATCGGAAAATTGGGTAGCAGATGGGATCGCGTTTTGGATAAATATGAGAGAGCTATCATTCAAATTTTGCCACATAGCAGTAATAAACTGTATTCGCCTGTCTGAATTAAGCCCAAAAGAGTATGAGCGTCTCTGAAGATGAATTCGTGAGAAAATGCGAAACGTCAGGCTAATAAAGCGTAGCAGGATGAGTAGGACTTGTGACCCCATTTCTGTTTTAGAGTGTTATTACATTTTGACGGTTTTGCATGCATGTGTCTAGAATAAAAGGTTGAACGAGTATGACGCAGTCCGTCTACAGAAATTCCTGTGCCAAACGTGGGCGTCCAAGAGGTGATCATGAATATATTGGATCGAAAACAAGTTTTGTTGGCCATGCGGAGGAGCAAGCACTTTTAACAGGTAAACAACAGCGTCTGAAGAAATGCTGCTTAATTAGAAACATATTTAAGTGTGAAATTTTCTGCGGTAATCTATAATTTCCTCTGGCAGGCGGAGAAAGTCATCCGGATAGATTTGTGAAACGTGGCTCCAATTTTATTGAAATTTTCCCGCTTGATTCTCCTTGTACAGACTACCACAGTAGCTTTTAAGATAAATGGGATCGATGTCCCAAAAACGGTTTTCCGCCTGATACGATTCATACTGTACACACCATCACACATAATTCTTACTTGTGCGTCCTTAACGTTACTCACCTTTTCTACAGCGAACAGTATTCAAACGGTGGTCAAATATCCCCATGAAAAATCATCCTGCCATAAAATCCTGCAAAGCTGTACATCGGTCGACTAGAAGAAGACTAGGATTTTTTTCTTAAATTACCTAGAAGATCGCCTTTTCTGTGAAATAAAATCCCGTCTCACAGGTTTCGGAATTCGAACATCAAGAACGGCATCTAAAACGGGCCACATGATAGTTGCGCTGGACACCACGGGGCTAGTTCAGGGCAGAGCAGGCGCTATTGTGGATATGAACCAATAGTAAATGCCAGACAAAGGGCTCGTTTGGCACGTCAAGGGGCAGGCTCGTGTCGCACTAGCCACCAGCGTCCGATCCCGAATCCGGTCTCTTTGATACAGTTTTGACACCGAACCCAGGTGGGAGAACAAAGAGAGATTACGGTAGGTAATGCGCCAGCTGGCTATCATTCTAAATTAATTTCTGCACGAGTAAACGTCCCGGCACCTACCCAGCAGTGGGATACACCGTGAGCATAGCCAGAAATGACTTTCAAACTGTTCAAGCGGAGGGGCCAACTTTTGCTCCTGCAAATTTTGTTTCATTCAGCCCCAACAAGTTAGTGAAGCTAACTCGACAAACAAAGACTGGACGAAAGATACATTTATTCGCTTCATAGTAACATTTTGAGGGAGACAGTTAAATGGATAAGAACATATTTTCTCGACAGTGGAGTCCTGGGTTACATAGAGAAAGAGTGCGTGCTTTTGGGAAAGGGTGAAATATATTATACAATACCGATAAGTAGAGAGGCGGTAAAGGCAAAAACTTGGCAAGTTCGTTATTTCAAAGTGGCGCTCTTCACGCGCATAGTGAGGTGCTTGTAGACAACGCTGTTGATTCTGCCAAATCTGATTTTCAGAGGCTGATCAAAGGTTAAATGCAATTTGTTCGGTGCTCTGTCCTTTTCTGAGACCTTTTGGCGCACGAACGTGCAGCCCATTCTTCATCCCGATCTTTGAACTACTATGAGAAAGAAGTCACCCCCTATAGGGTCAAAAAAATCGACCTGAAAGTGATCTTTCAAAATTGCAAAGATAGCAGGCCCATTGACTGCAATATGATAATGGAATCAGCAGTAGCTTGACAACGAATTTTCAACTTTCTATGTCACTTACCCCTGATTAGGATAATTTAAATTTGCTTTACAGGATTCACGTATCAGTTACGCCTGCGAGCTCGAGAGAAAGCGACAAAACACGACGCAAGCACAGAACTTCAACGACAACCACCCAATCAGTCACAAACGCAGTTGTAAGGGCGCTTTACCGCCACGATGAGATGCAATCGCAGTGGAACGAAGACAAGGCTGCTGAACTACAATACCTTCGACGGGGACTGAGCGCAAATGGCTACCCGCGCAAAATTGCCGACCAATACATATTCAAACAACGCAAGAGACCAATCCAACCGGCCCTGAATTTTGGCGGGCACTTCCGTAAGTGAAGAACGTCTCGGGGTTAAAGTTGCAAACAGACCGAAGCCAAACGTCAGGTGCCAGGCCATGAGGTTGAAGGAACCACTGTCATAGCAGAAACCATCTGGAGTCGTTTACCGGATCTGGTGCACTTGTGGACAAAGCAACTACGTCGGAGAAACCGGGAGATTACTCCGGACGCAAATGAACGAGCACTTGAGGAAAAATGACACTAGTTCTCAGTTTGCAGCTCATTCGGCGGGACCCGGTCATATTTTTAAGCTTAATTAGGTCGAAGCCCTCGCAAGAGGGGATAACCGCGTGAATCGCGAGCTGCTCGGGTCATAGTTCGCCAGCTCGCAGTTCATTAAAAAGCGCAACGACCTCCTGATCCCATATTCTGTACTGAGAGTTTGTCTGAACAGAGCAATAAACCACATGAAGAGGACATGGGCGAACAATAGTCCAGATGACAGCGAGCCAAATTGCGGAGTAATGAGCACGCCAAAATCCAGCACGGATTATGAAATCACTGCCAATACCGACTTGGAGGCGGACTGCCACGCCGTCATCACATCCAGTACGACTCTTAGCGGTAATTGTGAGAACTGCTTGTTACATTACTCGTGTGGTCACGGTGCACTTTTGAATTTGAGCTGCCATCTTATCACCTCCATGGGAATTTTCTTATGTGTACATGGACTGGCTCATTATTCCCATGTGATACTGCTATTTACCATTTTGAGTTTATATTAACCACGATAAGTAGGTCATTCGCAAACGACACCTGTACCTTTTTAAAGAAAGTCTGGCGCAATTATGCGATGCATTCACGGTCGTCCGCTCATGATGCGGATATTTGCAGCTTTCATTTACTATACATCTTCCATTTTCTTCCGGTGCTCTTTTTGGCGCACCATCTTTATCCCCAGTGAATGGAGGCCTTTTTGTCTCCACGACCCTTATCTGTGACTGTCTTTGATGATGCATTTGAGTGAGAATCGGAAACATCAGAACAATAAACTTCTTGTTCCAGAGATCGCAGCATCTAATAAGACATGCGTCTATTTGGCGCAACGGTTTTAGGGCTTACCCACGCGCTATGTAAAACCATATACGTGAATTAGCCAAAACAGCCTCCCAGAAGCAAAGGACGCAAACAATTAGGCTTAAGAAGCCACATCCAAGCAGAAGACTAGCGCCACCGAAAGGACCTCAACGACGAGGACCATCAGCAATATCTCCTTACCACCATCGTCATCTGCCCACCCTAGTAGCGAACCCTTTTTGCCACTGAACAAAGGGGAAGAATAGTAATCCGATGACCCCAACTGTCCAACATAAATAGGACGAAAAGAGAATAGCTTGAATGCATCGAAACAAAAGAGATGCAGGCGCGAAGTATTTTGACCTCGTCAACCACAACTTTGTAACTCATGGTAAGAGGTGTTCACAAGCCTCATTTGTATCCCTACCTGTAGCCAAGCCCCTGCGAAGCCAGAACTGACCAGATAGTCTGGTGGCCGTGGAAGAGACAAGAGGATCAATCAGCATTAACCCCCGAAATAAGCCTCCCAATTAAGTGATCTCAAGCACCACTTTTTTTGTTTTCCGCAGCCGGGATGAAATTTACTAAAAAAAAACATCCTAGGATCAATTCCAGGATTAACTTAGCCCACTTACGCGGTGCAACCATGATTTCATTCTTCTTGCTCCGCAGGCGCAGAAATGTGAGGTCATTTGTCGGATCTAGGTCGCGGACGGCAGCCCGAGCTTTAATCATTAGGTTCTGTATGAGTGCACAGTGATGCACAGCAAGACTGTTCTCCATCGTCGTTCTGATTGGAATACCTGAAATTGCGAGGATGGTGAGGATGTTTTTACATCAACCGCATTGAATTCAACTTAATATGATCAATGAAGTATAAATGCGACATTTCTAGATTCAAAGCCTTTGATAATACTATAGGTAGAAAGCTGACTAAGTTATACGCATGAGTTCAGTTACAGTAGATTCTCTATCTCTTGAATTTGCAACCGTGATTCTGAAGTTGGTTTTTGTTTCTAACCAATGACTTAATTAGGGTTGTCATATTTACTATTGTGCAGTCTACTATTAAGCTATTACAGTCACGCCAGCATGCCGGCTTTTGAACAAGCCCTTTCTGACTCCCTGCAAAACATACTTGTAAAAAAGCTACTTAAGTAGTATGCATTTTTATTACGAATATTTGAGGCTATTTACAATCAAATAGACTGTATAAAAACATGCATAAAATATTCTTCTTGTACTAGTTTCGCAGGTACTTGCATCTTCTTCGAATTTTATGCTTGAAGATAAAAAAGCTTATAAATTGCCGAATAATTTTGAAACACACCGGCAGTTACGTTTAAATTCAAGGTTTCAAAACTACATTCTGCCTGAAGAAAATCACACATTTCTATTCGCTATGAGGTCGAAACCAGATAGTTCTCCGAAGATTTTGCAATAAATGTTATACTTTTTTAACATTAACAAAATGACGGATACGGTGTATTATAAAGGAACGTTTCAAGGTTGTAAATAATCTCATTAGCAACTATTTTTGAAACCGAAAGATACTCTTTCTTCAAGCATAAAATTTTACGAAGACGCAATCTGCTACCAAATGAGTACAATAAAGCATATCTTTCTGCACGTTTTCTATATAATATATTTGAATTTATTAGGGCACCTAGAATAAATAACAAAAATTCATACTACTTAAGTAGCGATTTTTCACAGGTAGGTTTTTGCTAGCGGAAAAAACGAAGCTCGTTCGACAGCTGACATCCTGAAGTGGGTGAAACATCCAGTGATAAGGTTGTAAGATAATCAATATGACAACCATACGCAAGTAATTTGTTTGAAACGAGTAGACACTGCAGTTGAAATTTCATGAGATGGGGAATTTACTGCAGAATGTCGCCGACTGGCTCGGAAACTACCACACTTCCTCCTCCCCTACCCATCGGGGTTTGGTGTCAAGCCGAGTCAGTAATAACGAGACAGGATCGTCCGAAGCGGTTAACAGCAAAATAACCCTTCTGTGCCTACCACATAAGGCTCGGTTCTCACGAAATGCACCAGGTCATTATGGGCAGTTTGACCGTCGATTTCGACGAGGTCCACCGTATGCTTCACATCAGGTGGTGCAAGGACGTTTACTTGCGCGTGAATTAGTTTAAAGTGATAGTAGCCTTGCGCTGCAGCTACCGCACTCTCTCCTCCCCCACCTAAGCCCGGTGTCAAGACAGAGTCAAGAAGACCGGAGATGGGAGAGGGCGCAGGTGGCTGGCGCGGCCGGAGCCGCCCCTGGGCGTGCCACCACACCTGGCTCGGGTCCAGAGGAGTTGGAGTGCCATAAAGGCCACATTAAGAAGGAACCATTGCAGCCTGACTCTCAGTTCGCCAGTCAGCCACTCCACACAAAACACACATTAAACTGACCATGCGGTCCGAGTTATCCCGTCAGTTGGCAACCTTCAAAGTCACGGCTTTTAGCGCACCTAGATAGTTTCAAGCGCATCAGATTGTTTATAGTGAGGAAAATACGCTGAGCTCTCGACAGCACTCTCTTCCTTATAATAATGCTTTGGATCTCGCTTCAGTGAGTACACGTTAAAAGTAACGTTTTGAAGGATTCATTGCAGTTTTTCTCTCAGTTCTTCAAGAAACAGAGGTATTCCATCCATTAGCACCCATCAAAGCCATAACTCCTGGTGTGTCGTCATACATTCAACCCTATCATAAATATGAAAATTAGGCTGATATGCCATAAATTTCCCTAGTTTCGGTCGCGTTTCTCATGCAGCAGTTGACCATCCGAGCCAGTTGGGCGCAGTGGCTGACGCGGCGTGAAGGCCCCATTTAGGGCACGCCACCACATGCCATATATATAAATATATATACTATCAAAATGTTAGCAGCACTCCCCTCACACGCGATAGCTATCGTAACACGATTCACGGCCCCACAACCCACCATGGCGTCAGTCTCTCCATGTAACCTCTGTGCCCACAAACCCCCCAGCGTGACAATCCCAACCCTCACTTCTCATTTCGTCTGACGGCGGGTTGGTGTAACCAGCTTGAAAATTCACGAGTAAACCTCGATTTTCCGACGAGACTTCATTCTTCATTTATCATTTCGGAATGCATACTACCTCAACTATATATATATATATATATATTTACCGCATATAGAACGCATAGGTAACGCTGGGGGAACCACTGAGGAGCCGTACCCCTCGTTGCTGTGTCACGCAGCAGCAGAAACATCGGCGAAACGTGTGTATGGGCTTTTAGCTAGTACCTATGTCGGAAGTACGGTATAATGTCTTTGCATATATATATATATATATACCAACAAAGAAAAGGGAGACTGGAATGGTCACTTCTGGCGTATTAGCCGTCCTCAGCCAACTATACCTAATCCCAGGTATGGATCATCCAAGATTCGAACCCGTGACCTTTGGTAATTGAGTGTAAAAATCTACCAGTGAGCCCCGAGCCCGTCGTACTGCCTATTGCGATCGGGAATATGAATTCTCATAATGTGGTGCTCACCGATCTGTATGTTTATATATGTATGGCAGGCCCAGTAATTTATTTAATCAAGTTGCTACTGCTTTGGTTTGTGAATCCCAATTTTAAATCCAGTGCACTTTGGAGAATGAGTTGAAAGGTATGAAGGCACTTATTGCGGACGAACAAATTTTGCTTCTGCCTGCTGATAATAGGCAAGCAAATTTCCTAATAAATCGAGAAGAGTACAATGAGAAAGCCAAGCTTCGACTTGCTGAGGGAGAATTTTACAGACTAGCGCAGGACGCATAGACGAAGCAGTAGCAGACCGGTTGAATAAATTTCGGGAAAATACAAAAGCCAAAATTTGATTAAGATGAAAGAAAGGCACCAAATTAAACCAACGAAAATGGATCTGGCTCGATCCTAGGATCTGCCGAATTTTCATGAAACAAATACTTCACTGCGGACAGTCATTGCCCTAAAAGGCATCCTCACGTATAAATTGACAAAATGGATGCGCTCGAAAGTGAATTCCTTCTAAAGCAATTGGACTACCTAGGTCCGCTCGGCCTTCCAATTGCTTGAAGAACTCTCAAATCGGAGGAAATCAAAACGTCGTTATTCACATCCAGTGCACCGAGTTTGACGCAAAAAGTTTTGTGCAGGTAGCTTGAGGTGTCCTACGACGAAACTCAGCGTTCGCTCGAAATTGAACACCTTATGAGGCTGTTCAAATCCTTTCAAAGGATCTTCATCATTTTTGGCAGGAGAAACCTATGAGCAGAACAAATGAGCTCGAATTGGCTCCCAGATCTCCAGTTTAGGGCCAAAATTGGTCCTACAAGAACTGGAAAAGATTGCCATCACCCAACAGTCACCGATCATTTGGCGCCGTGACGTGGACGACGCGTTCTTTATCGTCAAGTGGAACATGATCTCAACTTTCTGTAATCACCTTAACCCGATATATAAATAAGGAAAAAGAGCAGCGGCAGCCCTTCCTTTATGTGCTTGTCAGGGCAATTTTCGACAGCGAACTAAAAACAGGAAGACGAACATTTCGCAGGTACCCTAATTTCCAAACTAACATCCGGTAGCGCACAAATGAAGCTAAAGAAGAAAACTATTAAATTTATCCCTCAAAAACATGAAATAAGTTGAATGCACTGCATATGTGAAAATTTTGCATAAATTTCCCGGTTTAAATTAACCTGCCGTGTTGCAAACAATGACACCACTCACACCATTGTGGCTACAGAGCCGACGTAGAATCTCGTCGATTTCAGACTAAAATAAAAAATATGCCGGTAGAATTATGGAGAGGAAACTTACCACAAAACACGTAAAAGAAGTTTGCTGAAGTGAAAAAATCGGAACAAAATGCCGTCTCCATCGGCAGGGACATTTTAAAAAATTGTAAACTTTATCTGAAAAGCCTAGCTGTATTGCATGCATCTTTAAATTATAGAAGATAATGTGCGACTCAACTCATGGAACAATGGGTAGGTCAGTGAGTGGTAATATGATTTGTATAGGCGAGGCTTAATGGAGAACTGGAGAGCGCAAACATAATCCTAACCCTATCCATTGTGTTTGTTAGCGTTAGCATTCGTTTCCCGGGTCGAACAGTAGTTTGTTGCTCCGACAACTGTGCGGATTGTGAGATCCGGTGGCTTTATCTCACGACTCTGCTCTTCATCCTTGATGCATAGCTTTCTGGATCAAGCTCAGAGTTCATTGCAATCCTCAACAACACTCGCTATCTAGAGGCTGCGTTTTTCCGCTTCGCTCCGCCCGCTTATCAACCAACCTCCTTTTCTGCGACGGCTGTGATCGTGGCTACCACACTTACTGCCTCCCCTCACCTCTCTCTTCCATTCCCGAGGGTGACTGGTTTTGTCCAGAATGCGATAAAAGCGCATCAACTGCAACACCGCAATTGCCTAGCCCTCCCTCGCGACAACGTTCGCGGAGAACCGCCATGAGACGCTCCCCACTTTTATTCGGACCATTGACGGGAGTAAGAATGAAACTCTTTCAGTCCTATTTTCCATTATCAAAGTAAAATGGGTGCGTTTTGAAATTCCCACGGCGTCATACAAGACGCCACTTGAAAGATTAAAATTTGACCGGATACTTCGGTCCTCCTACCGCCAACGTAATATTGTATGATCAAACTAGCCCGGGAAATAATGATAACCGTAAGAACCACAATGTATGTATGTATGGCATGTAGTACAATCGCATATTACACGCTGAACTAGCCTTTGTGCCATAAAAATACAGATACTTGAATGTCAGTCACTAGTACGTTAATATAAATGAAACAAACTCAAAGAAAACAATAAAAAGAACGTAGTAGCCGGAACAATTCCAGGAGTCAAATATACTGACTTCAAGGGTAGTCCCAAACAAAATTAGTGCCCATAATCGTCTGGATTTTTTTAAAAACATATTTACAGATACGATGTATCCTGAACCTCCTGACACATTTATTAAATTAATCAAGAAAGGTTGTGGTAAATTAACGATCACCAGGGGTCAAAATTTATGACAAGTAAAGTCGCTTGACAAAAAAAATAAAATAATATGTTACCTTTCCCTCCTTTGGAATGCCACGACTCTAAAAATCAAAAAAGGTAGCTTATGATGAGTTAAATCGCAAATATTATTAAAAAACGGAGTATGCTGTTTAAATTCGATAAAAAATCCTATTTATTTATTTAAAATATATACACTGTTATCAAAACGTTTCTTATAAGAAAGGGACCGGGTTCACTTTGACATAGACTGGTCTCTCCGTTTATGCGCTTCTAATGTACTTAATGTTGGGCCTCTGTGAGTACTTAATGAATGCCACTGGGATAAAAACTCTATTCGCACTTGGTCACATTGTACCTGAGAGATGATAAACGGACAGCTAACGTCGGTACAATCTCTTAAAGGATAACAAAGAGAATTAAGGCTAAAAAATCGACGTCCGATCACTGAAATTGTTAATCCTTAGAAGGTCGGGCCTACGCAAATGACACTTCTCTTGACAACCATCTTTCCTGTTTAGATTGAACCTGGTAACCCTATAAAAGACTTTCAGTGTCAAAATCATCGGGGTGGCCCTGGAGGTTAGCTCTCAAAAGATCCCACTCGGAACTCTCATCCACTTTTCTGCCACGCCATCCTCCGCCGTGACAAAAATGAGTTTCTACTATCTACAGCTTGATTGCTTGAGGAACGAAAATACAACCCCGCGTGTGAAATTTCGAAAGTTAGGACTGATTGCACTAGTTGAGACATTTAGATCAAAGGTGAAGTTTATAATTTGTCTGCATATGACATAGGGTGTACTCGCAGATAGATGATAAGACCAGTCCTATGATGGGCTTAAAAAATATGACTAAGAAAAATTTTACAAAAAGTAAAATTAAACTCAAATTTTAAGCATTAATTACTATGACATGTCATTGATATAACAAAGCAATATTGAAATATTTAGACATGACTTAGATTCATTTTGTATGGGATAAAAATGGTTTGGCTTACCAAAAATTTAAACCAGGGTTATTATTTATCCAAGTTAGATGCCCTAGGCATTTTGATGTGTGGAGATCGCACTCCATCGGCTGCAGTGTTGAGGACGACGTAAACCAATGTATTCTGACTACTGAGTCAAACTATGCGTCAAGTCTTATGTATGTTTTAAACCCAAGGTCTAGAGCTCATGTAAAAGACCGCTTGACTTGGAATCAAATCGCTGGTGCACCATTGCACGAATGATTGAGCCATATGGTATGACAGTAATTGTTCATCTTATGTCCAATGCAACTTTGCAGTAATGGCTCTCGATTATTAATTTGGTTGTTTAAACGATCGGCTGTCGGGACTCTGAGATCCCAAGCACCCAAACAAAAAAGAATCACTCCGTATTCCATCGTGCAATTCGAAAATTGCAGTAAAAACCGCTTTACTGATTATATCTTGACACAGAACAATAAAAATGATATGTTGCCTATGCTTCAGTATGCATTCAAGACTATTTTGATTGACGCAAAGCTCAGAGTGCCTTGAGTTGAACATGAACGGTGTATATACGTATACCATTCTGATCAGTCAGATTTTTATGCAATAAGTAGCAGAAATATAGCATATGAATATGTTGTAACACAAAACTGCCCTGAAGAATGGATAGCCAACCTTATAATGATCGCGCAGTAAGAATAGTATCCATAGACTGATATGGCCGCAGTTACAGACATTTTACTGAAATTCATGTATCAAAGCACAAGGGTGATGTTCGAATTTAGTTTTCAACGCGCTTAAAATTATTTGTTTGAATTATGAAGTATTCTTAATTTTCAGACATAACCGAAATAAAAATCGTCCCGCCTGCTATAAGTTCCTCAACAATGGTCAACCCACTGATCGTTTATTTCCGTTAATGTTGCCTGAGAAGTGTGCCTAAATGCAAAAACTGCAAAGACGCATAATGATTGATTATTGATTTGATTCTGGTTACTTAGCTTCTTCATCACACCACAAACATGTATTTGCCGTCACGTCAAAGGATGATGTATAAAAGACGTGACAGGTGACGAGGAAGATTTAACGTCAACTTTCTAATTCATATCTGGAATGAAACAACCAACTAACTCTTTAGGTGGTCCGTGCAGAAAATAGACTTAGCGATCTAGTGAACGATAGCTCGAAGTTGCAAGAAAACTTACTTAAATATAAACAATTTTTGAGGAGGCTTCGTGATCGCATAAACCCCTGCAAGATGGTTCAATGGCCACACAGCAACTGAACGGCAACTGGTTTTAAGAAGAAAGCTCATTGCTGATTGCAAGGCCAATAAATTGCGCGGTCACATGGCAAATCATAATAAGTATATGGATACGACCGAAAACCAAAACACCCCGAATAGATGGATTTTTGTGAGAACTTTGGCTGAAATACCAGAGATAATTTAATATATCCATCTGAGGATACTCCCTTTATTTAACTTGCTCCTGATTTATCAACTATACAACAAAAAAAGAAGAAGATCCGAAAAATACTTTAAAAATTCCCATATAGGCACGCCAAGAAAGGTATGAACGACAAGAATTGCTGGAAAGGCGATGTAATGAGGCAAGGACAGCAAATATCAGAGCAAATCATTTCAGCAACGGTGATCTTCTAGTGATTATCGCGAATAAATTAGACTAAACAAAAAGTCACCTAATCACCAAGTAGGTGTAAACCTTATTGAAAACAATTCACAAAAATATAAACTTATTTCAACTAATTTCAACCAATCTATGAAAAATCGATTGTAACAAACTGTAAGAGCCAAAAATCACATTTTTCCATCGTTTGGAGATAGACTGCAATATTATTTTGAATGCAATAAGAACATGCGTTCATTGATTTTATTTATTTTTGTAAGCACAACAATTCGAAGATCTTGACGTATGATTACATCATTGCATAATTAAGTCATAACCTCGAGCTTGTTACTTATTAATTTATAACTGATCAGTTATTAAGCTTTTGTTATCCAATTATTCATTATTAAAAATACAGATATTATATAACATATGAAAGATAACTTGCCATTTTAGAATCTCTTACGACAGTAACCAGGCAGCACTAGTGGATTCACAATCCGAAAAATCACACGCAAGTCGGTACTCAAATTATCGTCAGCGATATTTGTTGTTTGTTTCTAGGCTTTAAATATACACCCATAACTTTAAGCATACGTTATTTCAAAAACAAACGATAAACATTAGGTCAACTGCCGGGTTTGCGAAAGGGCAGATAAGTGTATCCCTACTTTTTTAGATTATCGCATTAATATATCTTGTGAAAACGCAACCCTTAATTTAATGAAATTTTCCATGTTTTAGGGATCTATTATTATCCGCGTGTTTGCTTAAACTGGAGAAGCTTTTTAGGAATGTTCATAAGGACGCCAGTACCTGCAGTTCCAACATGTATCCGTTGTACCCAACGCGATATCCCTCAATATCTTCGCACATTCCTCGCCAGGTCGGTTACTTGTTAATCCAAAACAGCGGAATTCACCTCAGTGTCGACATCTCAAACACCTCAAATATCCAACAACTCCTACATCTACAGGAAAACAAACTCAATCTTATGAAGCATCGAAACCACTAAAAGTATAACAACTGCCAATATCAAAACATTTTATCATCTATGCTGCCAACACTGCCACCACAAATCGATCTTAATGATTCCTTTTGAATACATCGCAACGAAACTTGTGATAAGAGCCAGGGGTGCCAAAACATGCTCCCTGCCCTCATTCAAACTGTGTCCACGCAAATTTAGAGAATTTCGGGATGGATCCGGGCATATGCATCTCCACGAACTTCTTTGGCAAACGATCCCATATTTCCACATCAGCCTTTTTAAATCTGACACAAATCCACCCAACATTACCCACCACAGATGCCTTATAAACGACTCTAATGTAAGTTTAAAATGTGTCCTTTGGCTCCTTTACAATGTGATCACCTGACAATCGTGTATGTGAGACTTAAAGCAGAACATGCACCTTATGTGAATACCTGTTGTGTTGAGCGGAGGACTGACCATGTGTTGTATGCGAAGACTGGCTGTATACCTCTAACAGCCACCTGCGCACAATTCCAGTATCACTTAACCAACCGATATTGACAGAGGAAATGTGCTTCTGAGAAGTAAGAGTGATTGAGGTCGGTTCTGGTGACGGTGATCACACAGCATTAAGGCACAAAATCCCAAATGTAAACAATCTTCCCTCATTTTAAATTATCACAATTCGTCGAAAGCAGGCATTTGAGAGGTTGCCAACAGACGGGCTAGCCCCGTCCTCCTTTCAAGGTGGACAAACGCACTGCAGTGGCTATTAGTTAATATGGTTGTGGTGTCAATCCTGTTCAGCTGAGATCCAAGCCACCACTTGTTTCTTTGATAGTCTGATCCATTTTGCGGGGCCCCAGCGTAGATTATAAGTGTAGACTGACTGCTTAGCTTTGTTAGCCACTGTGTCCGATTTAACGTCCAATCTTCCCGACTCTGTTTAAATTCCGGGCTCATGTGGATAAACGGAGTAAAAGGGTGGAATATGCCGCACACTTCTACTCTCACTGTTATTCACGTAGAAGTAACCATCCTTGCAGCCATCATACTCTGTGGCCCTCAGTGGATATTACCATCCACGATTGCCTAACTGTCATTCGTCCTGGTACGAAATCTCAAATATGCTTCGGGCCTTATGAATGATTAAGAAAGATGTGGAAAATTCTCCGAACGAAACCATTATTCCAAATTCAGCCAAAAACATGTTGAACCTTGGAAATATTTTCAGGAATTTCAATAGCTGATACGTACAAAGCAAAGGATTAACAGTTGGTAAGTTTTTGAAGGAAATCTGTGTAGCAAACTACTATATGGTTAATTTTCCTCTGAAAGACTCAGTCATATTCACCAAGCACTCAGATGCGCGTTTTTATAACGGTATTTAGGTAGTCCTCAACTGACTCCTCCAAAAATGACATGTAATATGATTAGCTTATGTTCATATTCTTTTATAGAGGAAACAGAAATGAGAATGACAATGATGCAATCGATGATGGTGGGAAATTGAGATTCGAAAAGACCCCATGAGAAAAACACTGCTGCAGCTACTGACGAATATAAAGTAAGCCTTTACCTAATAAACCCTCAAATTCTGCTATCCGAAAGCCATCAAGTTGCCACAAACTCTCTGAGCATCTTCTCAACAGGCTATTTATTATGCTAAAGTAACAATTTCTGGAGCACAAAAACTCAGAAGGGATATATCAAACTGTTGTATTAACAGCAAAAGCACGTATAGCCAGCATCGAGCAAACAGTGCGAAAACTGACAGAGGAGCACAATGTTAAATGAATTTTGAATAATAAGAATGTACTAGATCATTAGCGTTATTCAGGAGAGAAACATCGTAGCCCAGGAAAAAACTGCATCTCTAAACAGGACAAGCTGACTACCAAGTTTTACATATAAGACGTATGCCATTTGATATCATTAAAACTACAGAAGATTGAAGCTTCTTTGTCGATAACTTTCTCCGTAAGTCACGTTTCGGTGTTCGAAGGTTAATATTTACAGTTCAGTTCAGTTCAG
>WEDG01005276.1:0-84606 GCA_017591395.1 Schistocephalus solidus
CGTCGCCTCCACTGCCCTCACTGTCCTCGCGCATTCACTCATCGCATAGGCCTATCGGTCACATGCGCATCCATAACAGCGGAATTCAACCACAAATGCCGACAACACCGATGCACCATGCACACCCTCCGCTCCTGCCATTCTTAGTAGCCCCTGCCACCCCCACTACCAGCAAATGACATCCTCCCAGCCTCTACCGATTTCTCCTGCCCACACTGAACCTCGCAACTTCAACTCACGCATCGGCCTGGTCGGTCACCTGCGAATCCATCGCATGGAGGCTGGTGAACCAGTGCCTGGGGCCTGACATACAGTCGACGCGCCCGCCTTCACTGGCCCTCACTGCTTTCGCACATTTACACACCGCATGGGCCTATTAGGACACATGCGCCTCCACGACAACCTCCGGTAAACCACCGTGAGGCTAAGCCACATCAGCGCACACTACCTACACTCAATGCATCGACAACACTCTCACAATCACCATTTACCATTAGTATATCACGGTTTCCTAGAAACCGTGGCTGGGAAGTCTGCCAATCTGACGCTTCCACCAGACCACGCCGTCGGCTCCAGTGTATGTGCTGTGTGTGTCGAGTGGCTGACCAGTGGACTGGGAGTCAGACGGCGATGGCTGCTCCATATCCCCTGAGTTTGTGAATCCTGGTGTGTGCGTTATGGGGCCAGGTCGTGCTGTGGCGCGCGAAGACGGGTACGCCGATCCGTCAGTCATCGCGCCCACTCCCCACATCAGGCAACTGACCGGCTCGGACAGTAGTCTGACTGTGGGGTGGGGAGAGAGTGAGGTCGACAGCTCAGCGCATATTTCCTCACTATAAAACAATCTGACGCGCTTGAAACTATCACGGTGCGCTAAAAGCCGTGGCTTGGAAGGTTAACCAACTGACGGGATAACTCGGACCGCGTGGTCAGCCCAATGTGTGTTTTGTGTGGAGTGGCTGACTGGCGGACTGGGGAGTCAGGTTGCAATGGCTCCTTCTTAATGTGGCCTTTATGGCACTCCCACCCGTGGGATCCGAGCCAGGTGTGGTGGCACGCCCAGGGCGGCTCCGGCCGCGCCAGCCACCTGCGCCCTCTCCCATCTCCGGTCTTCTTTGACTCTGTCTCTGACACCGGACTCAGGTGGGGAGGAGGAGAGAGTGCGGTAGCTGCAGCGCAAGGCTACTATCACTTAAAAACTAATTCACGCGCAAGTCACCGTCCCCTGCACCACCCGGTGTGGAGCATACGGTGGACCTCGTCGAAATCGACGGTCGAACGCACCACCTGGTGTGGAGCATACGGTGGACCTCGTCGAACATCGACGGTCGAATTGCCATAAACGAATATTAATAAGTCCGAAAATTTTTAAACATATCCCTTCAGAGAACGGTAAATTTAATTTTGCGTTTACGAAAATCAGGTAAAGGCCAGTATGAAAAATCGCATTGTTTTCGGGAAAAAGGACCAATTTAGTTTTCAAAATGCAGTTTTGCAAATTTGTGACTTCCGTTGCCCAAAAAAATCAGTAAAAAACTTGCGTGAGTGTATTTTGTTTTACCACAACGATAATTGGGATCGTAAACCAGCATATATATGGAAAGCCGCGACATGCGTCACTATCCTCTGTCACGCCGTACAAGAAAGATGCCTAGACAATATCTATCTGCAGTTGACTACGAACGAATACGGAAACTTGCAGCAGAAGGAGTGCCACGTGAGTCGTTAGCTAGTATTTTCCGACATTAGTAAGGTCACTTTGTGGCGCATTATTTAATATTGCACCGTGTCTAGAAGTAAGCAGGTCGGACAAAAACGGTCCACAAGTAAGCCAGACGACGATTTTATTCGTCATACACTAAAAAAAGTATTATTAAATGCCCATTGAAACCATTCAAAGCGAGCATCTTCCGATGTGCTCTATCAAGATAATCAGGAAAAGGATGCAGGAATTTGAACTGCACCAGGCAAATCAAGCCATTTTTAATTAGGAAACTTATCAGAGAATGTTTTTCTTATTTGCTAAGAAGTTCCTTGATTACAGGCCCTCATTCTGGAAGAGCATTTGCTTCTGCGATGACTTCTTATTTTTAGATAAGCCGGTGAAGTCGACCCAGATGGTTATATGTGGGAAAAACTTCCCCCGAGAACACACTTTATCAACAGAATCTTTCAAGAACTGCCGACGTTTGGTGGTTTGGATGGCCATCAAAGTTGGTGAACGTCAACTCTCGCGGTCTACAACGGAGACTACCAATAGCAAGGTGATCCTCGACATTGTAAAGAATGCCTTCAGCTATAATGACAAACGTCGACGCAGAATGGAAACAATAATTTTACAGGATACTGCTCCAGTGCATCTCTCTAAAGAAGTACGAATTTGATAACGCTTGAAACGATAATCTAACTTTTTAGACAACAGCCAGCCTCAGCACATATGGCCTGCAATCTATTTGTATTCCTGCTAACAGTCCAGGCCTGAATCTCATCGAAAATTGGCATGTGGCATAGGCTTCCGATGCAAGGAAGACTTCATTTCGTGTTGCACATTGACGTTGAACAAACTACTACAGACAACCTGACCACCTCCATGTCTGACAGACTTTATGCAAGTAGATAGTTTACCAAATACTGATCTTCTTCATTTATTACTATTCTACATCATTTTCCCGTTTTGTGCGTCACCGTTCCTTATGAACCTTTATATTTAGCCTTATTTGGTTTAGGGAAAAGTAATTTTTTTATGTTGATAAATATTAAGTTACAAAATCGATCAATGCTTTCTCCTTTTAAGAACGATCGTTTATTTACTGCTTTAAAATTTTAGGAGACGCAGCATGGAGTGATTTCGCATAAGAGACCCATACTTGTGAAATCCAGGAGATTTCCTGAGATAAGAGGGTTGGGCTCAAAATTATGTGGGAAACTGAAAAACGCCTTCGTCAAGGAGAAATGGCAAAGAATGGTTGTGCGACCGACAACGAACAAATTTACGACCCTACCAAAGAACAAAATCGACAGGTAGGTGTGCAATACGGAAACGGCAGCAATGGGAGTAGGGCAATACGAAGGACGGAAAAGGGGCGGTAACAAGTTGACAGTGATCTAAACCAGCAAGATGACGCGGCCGCGGCGCAGTGCATTACAGTGTTGAACTTCTGAGCAAGAGGTCACGGGTTCGAGCCTCGACTGGGGCACAACATGGAGTTGGGTATGACCGGCTGCTGATGACAGCCAATGAGCCAGAAATGACCATTCCAGCATCCATTGTCTTTGCCGGCATGTTTATCTGCCTATGAAACTAACCACTGTGCAAATGCTGGCGGGGCTTGAGAGTGAGCCCCAAGGCAGAACGGGACGATAGAATTCCGTGAGCAATCGGTGAGCGTTCATCAACGAATGTAGAAATTTATAGGCGAGCCGTTGCCATACAAGTGAACCACTTTTGTAGCACTGAAATAGACCATATTCGAGGCCTAACTATGGGCCAACCCAACCCTAACGCTGAGCATATCCATTTTGTTCGTTAGGGTTATCATTCGTTGCCGTACAAATGTCAGAGAGGAAGTAATTTTCGAACAAATGAGTATGAGAAAGAATTTTTATGTCTTTTTTCTATAAAATACATTCGAAATTTTAAGCGTCCTGAAAATTACCGTAATAAATCATCCGAATTTAGTAGTCCTTTTTACCGAATTTCATTGTTGCGGCCAACCCAAAAAAACTTTATGCGAAAGCTGGCATTCTGAGGCGATTGAATGGTTTGGGGATTTTTGCTGCACAATAACCACAACCCTACGCAAGCTATCTTTTCTAATCGAAAGCACACCTCCGAAAGCTCTTTTACATTCCATTAGATAATACATCTATTGTATACAAGTGATGGAGAAGGTATGCACTGAAATGCCAGCATGCTACCACGTAGGAACTGTCCTAGAACTATGTTTTCTGCGGCCTGGTCTCGTCTATTAGATTCTTTTACCACTAAACGGTGTGTTGAAACGTGTCGGGGGCTGTTTGGCGTGTTTCGGTGATAACGCAGGAAGGAGTAGGTTAAAGGAGGCAAAAGCGGGGTCGACTAACCTTCTGACATGATGCGAATCGCAACTGTTGTCCGAAGGCGAAGGATGGTCGTAGTCCAAGAAGCGGGCATGACGCGAGAGGCTGGAGGAAGAGGGGGATGAAGAGGAGGATGAAGACGATGCCGACGTCGAGGAGGTGGTGAGGAGGAGGAGGCAGCAGCGGCAGCAGACGAAAAACTAGCATGTGAGGAGACGGCGCTGTTGCTGGCATCATCATCATCACCCCCACCGCCACTGGAACGAATCAGAAGGTTTTCGTTCACCTTGGCGACAATGCCGCGCTGACTACCAGGCGTGGGAAGAAGGGCAGCTACACCCGCTTCGTTCTCCTCATTCTCACTGGAGGCTACCTCCTCCTCCTCATCTTCTTCTTCTTCTACCTCCTGCTCATCTCCCCGTTGATCCTCAATAATCCCCATCGTGTGTGGTCCAGTTACAAAAGTCAGCTCTCCGGTGTTCTCGTCCTTAGACGGGGTGAGTTCTGCCTCAGGAGGTCGAGCGGCTACATCGGACGACGCCCAGATTTCGCGATGCCCAACGGCTTTATTGTGTGCGACCATAAACGAAGACAAAAGAAAACCAGGAAGGAAATCATAAGAGAAGCTGTTTCGAATTCCTTCCGGTTTTTGTTTGATAGGCGAACTCTCCAGGCCAACAATAATATGAACTTAAAATTTACGCGACTTTGCAGTGAGCCTCGGTCCTTAAAACGGCAAGAGGACTCGGTCGCGCAACACTTAGGAACGACTACGGCCAGCATAACTTGCGGCAGGAGCAGACAAGACTTGCGCGCGAACTTGGTTCGAGTGAAGCCAAACAGCGCAGTCTGACACTCTCGCCACAAGCATGAAAATCCAGTTCAAGTCGCTCGAGGAGAAGTTTTGCCCCTGCGCGCTGCGGAGGCCACAAAAGACTGTTGGCTACGCCGGAACGAAAGAGACTTTATTCCGGCGTTGTCGGATACAGAGGGCACGGTTGAAGGCGGTCATTGCTGGGATAGGAAAATTGGGCAAACGGACATATTCTACCGGATGAAGTTTACAAGCGTGTGGAGGCGCTGCTGTCTAGTAGTTTTAGATACTGTAAATTCCCTATCTCACGAAATGTTGACCAAAATTCTAAAAATATGTTTTCGATTCAAACAAATCACTTATAGCATATCATATCATACCACACACATCATATTGATTATTGCGCAGCTAACCCCATAATATTTCGGACATGGTAGAATTCCGGCTTTTGAACGAGCTTCATTCTGACCACCCGAAAAATTATAATCTGTCAAAATGGCTACTTAAGTAGTGTGCAATTCAACTCATAGATTTTCAATGTTCTTAATAAGTCACACATATTTTACAGAAAAAAACGCATGAAAACATTATTCCTTGTACTCGTTTGATAGCAAATTACGTCTTCTTCGAAGTGTATACTTGAAGAAAGGGTATTTTCCGGTTTTGTAAAAGTTTCTAATTATGAGATTTTTAAAGACCTTGAAATGTTCATCCATAACACGTTGCTTACACTGTATACAACCTCATAAAAAATCCAATAACAACGTTTTATGAGAACAATGTGACCACTTATTCATGCCGTAGGAAAATCTGTGAGTTTTCTTTACACAGAATGTATATTTGAAGAAATGATAGCCTTCGGTTTTTAAAAAAGTTTCCAATTATGAGATTATTCAAAACATGCGAATGCGTATCCATAATTTATTTATGTTGCCTATAGTGTATACAATATTATCAAAATCCAGTAAAACAATTTACGAGAACTGTGTGAACTCCTATTCATACTATAGAGACATTTGTGATTTTTCCTTACAAAGAATGTATACAGCAGGTAGTTTGGAAACCGCGAATTCAAATGCGACGGCCGGTAGAGTTCACAATTATTCAACAATTTAGAGGTTTTTAAAAAACCAAAAGATACCCTTTTTTCAAGCATAAAATTTGAAGAAGACGTAATTTTCTATTAAATGAGTAAAAAAGGGAATATTTTTGTGCGTGTTTTCTGTAACATATATTTGAATTATTAAGGGCACCGAAAATAAATAAGAAAATTGCATACTACAAATGCTGTCATTTTTTTTCCAGAGTTTACACTTTGCGGGTGTGCAGAAATAAGCTCTTTCAAAAGCCGACATCCTACTGTGGCTGAAATATATTGTGATAAGGCTGCATCATAATCAATACGACAATTCTACCTAAGTAATTTATTTGAATCAAAAACACATTTCAAAGTTAGGTGGACATTTCATGAGATAGGGAGGCAACTGTAATTACAGCAGCAGCAGCGGCCATTTCAGGCCTCTATTTACTCTCCAGCATCAATACATAAGAATTCTCACACCGAGATAAAGCGAACGAATCAGAAAAAATTGGCATCCTTGAGTAGACAATTTCATCCGCTTCATAACTCAGCCGCTGCGATGGCCAGACAAAGTGCTGGCACAATGACTGGCAAAAACTAAACAGACAATCTACGCGTGCCAGAAACGATCTGGTTCATGCTACACATAGAACTGGTTACACCAAATGACCCGTTTATCACGTAAGTTCAGTGCAGTACCTCACCTTGGCAAACTTCATCGCATGCGTGCGTGTAATTCAGACGAAGTATCATGTGGAAGTCAAGCAGTGCTGGTTTACTGATGATTTTCGCTGATGAACAGTGACCGAACAGGCCCAGGTGATGCCTTTCCTGGGGCATCAGTGTGGAAAGGTACAAGACGGATGTAGAACTTCAAGACACTGGTTCGCTGATCGCGAGGCGATTTATTTGCAAGTGACTGACTATATAACAATAGCAGTATCCAAAGCTTGGAGCAATTGCTGGTGACGTGATAACGTTTATTCATTTGTTTGGGAAAAAGGAAAATGACGCTTGAAAGGATATAGAGTAGAGTATGAAGGTAAACTGAAATTCTGAAATTTGTTTTCTGATCATAGGGGATTGTTAAGTGGGTATAATGATTGACGTACAACCTAAGGTAGTTCATTCACGCCAAGAAGTCGAGTTTTAAATGCGATTCTTTCTGGCAGCCTACAAAAACTACTCCTAAATAAACTATAACTTGAGTATTATTCATTTTTTCCATCGATTTTCGATGTCCACAAAGATTTATACTTATTTTGCGGAAAACGTGCACGAAAATATCCCTTCATGTACTCGTTTTGTAGGAAATTGAGTTAGCTTCGAAGTACATACTCGAAAAAAAAGTGTATCTAGGGTTATAGGATTTTTTAAAATTTCCGAGTAACTTTTAACCCGACCAGCTTGTACACATGCATTCAGCTTTTCCGGTCTGCACGTTGTAAACATTTCATCGAAGGAGAAGCATATAGTTCTCTAATTTACGAGGAGGCTACACTCCAACTGGTGGGAGTTTCGGTAACATATACTGAATTTTCACCCAACGCCTTTGATCTTGACTTAGCGGAGGACCGCATCATCGATCGTCTTGACTCGCCAAACGACTGTGCATCATCGGTGCAATCGATAGCCGATATCCTATGTCGATAATTAACTGGTCTGCCTCAAAAAAGGTGACGTGGCATTGGAGGAGCCGAAGATTTTGCGATGCCGGTGAGCCCCTATTTTCCTAACTACCCCTTCGGCGAGCAGCATGCTCGAAGATAACAGGAAATTTGAATTCAATCGGGAACCACTTGCGCGGTACATAGTGATCTATATGAGCCATTCTGAGGACGGTGACAGCAATAGGGTCGAAAAAACGGAGGCAGGAATCAAAGGACCACGCTACGGATACCGCGAGCCAGTAAGCCCATCACAATAAAAATAAACGCCAGATGATCCATCCGGTCCTATTTTTAACTGTGTTATTATTTTTTTAGAAAGAGTTGTGTTGCCTCGGATGCAATTTCGCTCGCTAATCGGCAAATCAAAAAGTCTTGCCATTTTGTTTGTGACAGAAATATTCACCTAAGGCCTACAACTAACAAACTGGTTCTGCGTAGGATGAACTCACTCTACTCTTGCGCCATTTTTCTACAAAATGAGATAAAATTGGCCAATGAAAAGTATGATATAGCGCGTAAATGTTAATGGAAAGCGGGAGATGGCGAGAGAGCAGACAAATCCATTGTGGCAAAACTTCCTCGTTTTAGGTCATTCCAAAAGCGACCTATGTTGCTCTATGAGATGTACGACTCTACTTCTACAGTAATTAGAAGCTAGAAAAAGAAGCTTATTGATCTAAAGTTTCGGATTTTCAATCGAATCCATCATCAGGGACAGTCGCAGATAAGGGTAGTGAAGGAATCAAGATTGCGGTATTTATGGGTCGCATTTGCCATACAACTGCATGCGTACTGTAAGTAGCAGCTCTGACGATCAGCGCTGAGTGGCGTGTTTGATGCGTGATCAGTACTCGGCAAGTTGGCTGGCTGTCACTGAAATTGTTGGTTGCCCGCGCCCTCCTCTCGTGACTGATTCCGCATAGAATAGGGGATCGGGAGATTATTGCGTTCATCAATGAACTGCGGGTCTGAGAACCATGGCTCGATGAGATCGCGGCTCACGCGGTTGTCACCTCCAGCGGCAGTTTCAGCCTCGTGGAAGTTGAAAATATGGTCCAGTCCCGTCAAACGAGCCATGACCTGAGAGCTAGCGTCATTTCTCCTCCCTGATGCGTGCTCGGCCATTCGCGTCCCTAGTAATTTCCCAATCTCTCCTACGTAGTTGTTCTAGCTGCAACTGCATCAGGTCCGGTAAACGACAACAGACAGTTTTCTGTTGTGGCAGGTGAAAATCCGAAACATCAGGCCAACAAACCTTTTGCTACAGCGATCGCACCTTCTTCTTCTTCTGAACTGCTTCCCGAAACTTGTCTTTTCGCTTCTGTCGGGAAGTTGAGGCTTAAAAAACACCTTCAGGGATCTTGTGATGGAAACTATTGTTTACTTCCCTATCACTCTCCTATACGGACATGGTGTCATTCGCAACCTTTGGCCCGTTCCCTTGGCCGTCAGAATTTGACTGGAAAGAGTTAACTATTTCAGGCATGCGACGCATGCATCCGTTATACCGGGTTGTTTATATTCCGGCAAGTGTGTAATGCGACTTCGACGGAGAAGCATAAAGGATGAAGTAATTGGCTCTGAAATCAAAAATTTAGCACTTTCTAAGGAATTTGATGCTTAAACGATGAAAGCCAGGAACATGACGATGAGGGCGTTGAGGATCATGATGATGATGATGAGGAGGAGGAGGAGGAGGAGGAGGAGGAGGAGGAGGAGGAGGGAGGAGGAGGAGGAGGAGGAGGAGGAGGAGGAGGAGGGAGGAGGAGGAGGAGGAGGAGGAGGAGGAGGAGGAGGAGGGAGGAGGAGGAGGAGGAGGAGGGAGGAGGAGGAGGAGGAGGAGGAGGAGGGGAAACTTATGGCTTACCCAAACCCGAGAGGCCTCCCAGGTCTGGAGATGAGTGACTGGGGAGTGTGACGGCAGAACTGTGAAGGCCTGTGGGCTCACCCGTAAACAAGGGTGCTCCGTAGGCCAACGTGCTGCGCTCGGCGAGTCTGGAGAAAGAGAAGTCACTCAGCAGAGAGGCGTTGTCTGTATCGTAGGGCTGTTCCGAAAGGATCATCGCAGGCTGCTGAGCATCAACCCCTCCACGACCGACAAGATCACTGTCCTCTGGAACAAGACAAAATTGTGGCGACGGTGGGTTAGTCAGAACAGAAGGCGCTAACCAAACATCGCACTCAACAGAAGCCCCGGAGGGTTTAAAATGTGCAGCAGAGTAATCTGCGTCTAAACTAGGCATGATGAAGAGTAATGAAGAGAGAAAGTAGAAGTAGAAGGGAGATTCGAACGGAGAACCGATTATGAAGCAACGCTAGTCGAGCCATAATTGGTAGCGCAAAGCGCAGAGGCAGGCTGGGCGGGAGGCGACCTTAGTCGGCCAGGGTGATGCTTGCCAAATCCAGCCTCATGTCGAAAAGGGTAGTAAGTACTTCATTGAGTCCTTATTCTCAGGCTGGCGAAGTAAAGCCTGATAAACGGACGTGGAATCAGTAAGTCGGTGCTCTGTGAACTCATTTAGGGACGAGACCTCATGAAATAGAGAGAAACTAACGTATATATTTACACGGCACAGTTGAACCGGACAGATACGGAGTGTGTGGGACGAACGACCCTTTGTGTAAGCATGGATCTCAGATGAACACGAAGTCGATCGGTTTATTGACCGCCGACCCCCTCCTCCATAGGGGCCTGTCGGGTCCTCTGTCTTGACACTGGACACGGACGGGTGCGGAAAGAGAGAGAGAGTACGGTAGATGTAAGGCAAGATTACTATCACTTAAGACTGAGTTACGCGCAAGCAACTGCGCTTGATTCCTGTCTGCGCACGTAGTGGACATCGTCGAACGCGCAAGGTCGAACTGTCAAGTCAGTAAAAGGCAACGTGCCTTTGGTTACCCCATATTCGCTCGCCTAGAAAAGGAGAGGATAAGAAGGCAAGAATATTATTCAATCGCCGGAATAGGCTATCCTTACGACCAATAAGAAGTAGGCAGGAGCAGTCAGTGCTTCTATTGACCATGTAGATAGGAAGATGGACTACTTACTGGTGACCCGGACAGTGGTATGGAAAGTGCGTGGATAGAACCAAAAGGTCAGGGATGAGTCGAGATGCGTTATACAGCGCAATTCTAACGCGCGGTAGCTGCAACGCAAGGCTTTTATCATTTAAAACAAATTCACGCGCAAATCACCGTCCCTGCACCACCTAGTGTGGAGCATACGGTGGACATCGTCAAAATCGACGGTCGCACTGTCGGATGTTCCGCGTCGCAAATACCCTTGAATTGGCATGAAGAACACTGCATAATTAGCGAAAGTCAAGCAACCTCACAAGCGAGAGAAATCACCACGTAAATGAATAAGTACCTGGTTGGCACGGTCGGACAAAATTGCGCTGATCGAAGTGGTTGCCCTGTGCAACTATTTGACTTAAGCAGCTATTTTTTTATGAAGCCGATGCTCTGGAAAGCCCGACATACGATGCTGCGGAGCCATCTGCAAGGTAAACGGGATCAGGCCTGATAAGGACTCAAATGATAAATATATAAATTTTGGCCGTAGCTTAGAACGCCGGGAGAATGCAGTTGCACCTTATCAAAGTGTAAAAATGTCCTCATTCTCTCTCTACCGAGGCTTCTATCCGTTTATGCACCGCCAGGTCGTAGTCCTTTTTAGTCGTCTGTACCGCTCAACAGAAAAAGCATTGCCGGTGAGTGTAGTTATTAGAAGTAAAAAAGGTTGCTTGGTAGCTGGAACCTGTTCTTTATTCATGAAAGTTTACGATTTCTTACTAAAGCCCATCGTCAGATATAAAAGAGGGAGGAAAAACAAGCAAGTTATAGGGGGCAGGTGCCCATCAGACACCAGTGACGCCATTCCGGAGCTGACTGCGCCGGGCTCTGTATGCCGGCGTCAGATCGATAAGTCGATTGAGTGAGTTGTCATCGGAGGCCCAGGCTTCAAGTAGATAGCAGCTCGTTTTGCTTCTGGTGTGGGCGATTATTCTCATGGCTCTGAAGTTAAACTCGCGACCCGTTTCGTAGGTGTGATAATCCGTCACCCCGTCTCACAGCCCGCTTATGCACGTGTATACGCAATCCAAGCATGCGTCCAGTCTGTCCCCTGTAGCTGCGAAGGAAGTTATTCGCTAGTTATGGGGAGTTTAACAACATTAGTCTCACTAACTTCAACCTTTCTCTCCGGTCCAAAATGCGAAAATACGGCGATTATGAGACAGCGCGACAGCATCGGACAGTCTGCTTGCCTCACGCATTCTGGTTCCTTTAACCAAACAAACTGCACGTTCTAGATTGCAGGACAGTGTTCTCGAGATTTGAGATAGCAGCCGCATATCTCCCGAACTGATTTGGCCCCACAGTTGACAATATCTGGTGGGCTGTGGTAGTTCAAATGCGTGGAGTAGAGGGGCGGGGGAGCAGAGTAGGTCTTATTCTTTTACTTTCTGCTTCATCGTAGGCCATAAGTAAAAGCGGGTCAGCTCGAGCTGAGATGAGATTGGCCACCACGGCCCCCTTTCAGGAGAAGCAGACCTGCACTAGTCCTTCAAACTAACCAAGCGTGGTTTGTCGTACGCCTCGATGGTCATCCCTAATTGAGAACTCAGCAGCAAGGACTGAAGAGGTATATGGACATACTCCATCAGTATATTTGCGTCGAAAAAGGAACAAATGAGAATGTCCAAGGCTGGACTGCATTCGGACCAATCAAAGAGTATCCTTGAGTGGTTACCATACCGACTAGACTTCTGACTCATCTGGCTGATTAGGTAGATCTTCAATTCTGTCAGAAACTGGCGCGATATCAGCACGCCCACGACACGTGGGCGGATCAATAGAGCGGCATGAGAGAGAATCGGTTAAGACAGCTCCTTCTAACAATTCCAATGCTGGTTTCATGCAAAGTGTGGATCCTACTAGAGATCCGAGGCAATAACAACACTTAGCACATGGGGGGGGGCAGCACAAACAAAGGACAGCTCCTCTGTCACGTGCGACAGATGGCACCACAGTCCCGATCAATAGGGTTAGGTTATAAAAAGGGAGACTTTCGCAGCGCCTTCCTCACTGAATCCCTCCACATCCACCTTATTCCTATGGCAAAAAAACCTAATGACGACTGGAAATTAACATGGGAATTATGGCTGATAGGACTAAATTCACACCAACACGCTAACGCACGAGGTGTTAGCTACTCCGCGTAAATGAGTGCCATAGGGGGAAATTAAGGAAATTTCGCAGTTTGAATAGCACCAAGCTACCTAGTCAATTTTCGACCATCCAGGCCAAAGTATGAACAGATATGACAACACGACAGTTCGATCGTTGTAAGCGATGATATCCACCGCGGTTCCATGGAGTGAATGCAGCAGGGGTGACTTGCGCAGCACCTAGTGAACTCGCTGCGCCCTCATCCACTGTCCACCAGCCGGAGTGGACGCATTAGCTGACGCAATGTGAAGGTCCACGTCTAGGCAGGCAACCACGACCCCGGCTTCTAAGGCAGTAGTTATGGGCTCGAGCGGACGGCGCTTCCTGATAAGCGCATTCCGTGAGCCAATTAGAGCGCAGCCCTTTGTGAGGACGGTTTAACACCTGCAGCGGGTGACCGATCTCATGAACTGTTAACAAAAATTATAAAACACATCTTTGATTAGGACAGATTACTTAATTGGCATTGTAATATTCATAGCCGTACAAAATAAGCCCGCAAGGTTTCAGACAGCTCGCGACGTCTGGCTTTTTAATGCCCTTCTTTTTCCACATCTGCGAAAACCGCAGTCGGTGGAAAAGTTAATACTTACACAGTATACATTTTTCCAATTAAATTTCGATGCTCACCGTTCGCTAACGGAACTCACTCGTCACATTGTGCCTTGAAGCCTACTCTTGAGCCTCGCCAACAGCCGCACAGTGGCTAGTAGTAGAATAGGCAGATGAACATTGCCGGCAAAGACAAGGGAGACTGGAATGGTCAGGTCGCGGGTTCGATCCTCTGGTGGTGCACCATCTGGGGTTGGGTATGAGTGGCTGACGATGGCTAATAAGCCAGAAATGGCCATTCCAGTCTCCCTTGTCCTTGCCGGCAATATCAATCTGCCTATTCTACTACTAGCTGCTGTGTGGCTGCTGGCGGGGCTCAAGAGTAAGCCTCAGGGCAGAGCGGAACGAGCGAGTTCCTTTAGCGATCGCAAGCTTTCATCAACGAATGCAAGTCAGTATTCCCGATTTAAATCGGTAAGACAACATGCCCGTGGCTGAATGTTTAGAGAGTTGGACTCCTGATCAACGGGTCACGAGTTCGATCAGCAGGTTCGGGGTATGACTGGCTGATGACGGCTGATAAGCCAGGGATTGCAATTCCACTTTCCATTGTTTTTTTTCTGGCAATATTCATCTGGAAATTCAAATATGTCTACCGAAAATGAGAGCAAAAATATCCTGTCTTGTATTGACTTGGTAGCAAATCAATTATTTGTCGGCTGGCTTTTGAAATTGAGCCGCTATCTTTTCTGCTCTCCATTTGCATGTGAATCCTCTTATATATACGTCAATTGGCCTATTTCACCCATTTAAAAACTGAATTTTTACCTTATTTGTTTATTCGAACAACAAAAATGAGGTCATCAGCGCAAGACGCTGGCAACATTTTGAAGGAAGTACAAATTGATCGATATTTAGAGGGGCATTCAAGCACGATTTTTCACGGTGAACGGAGGACCTTTTTTTGCTGAAATTTTTGGAGTTTAACTTTCAAAAATAAAGCGTAGCTCTCTCTCTCTAAATCTATAGCCAACGAAAGGGTATACTTAGGTTATAAAAAGATTTCTAATCTCCGAATAATTTTAAGGCCGACCCGCCTTCGTATTTACGTTTAGGGGTTTAGGATCTACATGCTGTATGCTTTCACTATAGCGAAAAACATACATTCCGCTATGCCAGTAAGAAGATACCATGTGGTGTATCTAAGCGGACGGATATGGGCGTTTAACGGTAGTAAAAGTCTCAAAATTCGAAACTTTTGAAAACATACATATGGCCTTTTTCAAAATAGTATGTCAGAGGAAGACGTGATTGGTTATCGAAAGAATGCAGGAAAGGACATTTTGTTTATGTTTTCTATAAAAATGTATCGAATTTATAAAAGCATACAAAATCACTATAAAAGGATCCTGCTACGTAAGTAGCCATTTTTACCAAGTGTGGTTTTTGCAGACGTCCAAAAAGAAGTGCACTCAAAAATCGATATTATAGAGTTTATGAAATATAAGAGGATCATGCCATACGATTATCAATCTCGCAACTCGAAATAGGTGATCCTTCCTAATCTAAAATGATTTTCATAATTTCGGTTAAGCTTTCAGGAGTTTCAGTCATTGACTGCGTGTGGCAGCCGGCCCTGACAAGGAACTTCGCTGCATACACACTGGAAGGGGCTCTTATTGGCTCGCGGCAGGCGTTAATCGCACAGAGCAGCCCGCACCTATGCTGCCGTACGATAATTCGAGCGTCGATTTCGACTGTCCACCGCATGCTGCAAGGAAGGGTGGTGCAGGGACGGTGACTTGCGCGTGAATTAGTTTAAAGTGATAGTAGCCTTGCGCTGCATCTACCGCACTCTCTCTCCTCCTCCCCCACCTGAGCCCGGTGTCATGACAGAGTCAAGAAGACCGGAGATGGGAGTGGGCGCAGGTGACTGGCGCAGCCGGAGCCGCCCCTGGGCGTACCACCACATCTGGCTCGGATTCCACGGAGTGGGAGTGCCATAAAGGCCACAGTGACAAGGAGCCATTGCAGTCTGACTCTCAGTCCACCAGTCAGCCACTCCATACAAAACACACTTTGGGCTGACCACGCGATCCGAGTTATCCCGTCAGTTGGCAACCTTCCAAGCCACGGCTTTTAGCGCATCGTGATAGTTTCAGGTGCGTCAGATTGTTTAGTGACGAAAATGCGCTGAGCCGTCGACTTCACTCTCTCTCCCCACCCCCACCCCTCCAAGCCGGTCAGTTTTCTGCCGTACACGCACGCATTTGCAGTCACCAGGACCTATTCTGTTTTCACAGTGGTATTTGACCAAAAGAGGAGGGCAAAAGGGCAAGGAACTGACCGGATACATCCGGTGTGAGAAGACTTGCAGACGCGGGTGATAGTAAAAGATCCCGACTGTCATCCAGCAGGGAGGAAGTTTCAAACGGACGGTTCGCCTCATTTTCCAACGCGTGCGCCAAGCCATTAACCTCCAGCAGAGTGAAGCCAGTGGAGGCAACCTTCTCAGCCAAACTTGCGGCTAGGCAGTACTCGGATTCATCCAGCTTCAGATCACCATCTGAATCCACCTGCTTCCTGCAGACAGACCGGGAGGAGGGAAAAAGAAGTGCCTACAAATGACGGGCAACAAACAGCACAAGATATCCAGACTGCAGAGTTATTACCTAGGAAAAGGCACTCAGAGGCAAGACGTTTACCTCTAGTGCACTCGCCGGATAGCTATCGACTCACTCTTTTCAGATGCTGAGGTCCTCGACCAAAGTGCTTCTTCAAATTTGGCACAAAAGTGAAGGCAGTATTTTGATCGCTAAGGCTTACAAATACCTGCATTTGAAGCGCAATACGTGTTTTTAGTTACGCTTAGTCTTAGTACTCGAGTAATATTGTTAAGAGTATGAATCAGGTCGGATAACCGACGAATAGCAGTTATAAACATGAGAGAAGCATTCTGAAAGAATAAATCTCTGTGAGCTTCTGGAGGAGCCTCATATTTATGGAAAGTTTTAAAGTGAAGTAGTATAAGAAAGAATTGTTTTTGTATCTTCAACTTATAATACTACAGAATTTCTAGTAACATCTTAAATTAGCTGAAAATACATATACCACTGATGCGAATATAAAAACAGTTTGCTGGGTTGGGATTATATTCAATATTAATGCATATTCCAAACTAACTTAACTTCTCTTTAGCATTTTGAAACGTATCGAGGTAAGAATAAACTATAACAATAGGAACGTCCCGCACAAGTATTAATCACGGTCCTGGATAAAATTCCACGAAGGATAAATATTTTCGTGTCTAAATTATAACAGTAGCCCTAATCTTACCCCTAGTCCTACCCTAAACCCTGACCATACAGTTCAAACTAAACATAACCCTAAACTTAACCCTAACGATATGCCCAACCCTATTTTCCCTGGAATTTGGCGCAGACACCCATGTTTCATGATTTCGTGTCCTGTTTACGGGGCCTATTTAAGTCATCCTTGTCCTATTGACACACTGTGGATGAAATGTCAATCGAAATTCTGAAATGTGTCTTCGATTCGACCACATTACTTAAGAAGAGTTGTTGCCATGGCAACAATATCCGCAGACGGGGCGTATGCTGAGTTGAAGATTCATTTATTGAAAAATCCCATTGGGCGAGCCAAGAGATAAATTCCCCCTTCCCAATTTGTTGTTTGCTTCATTGTCTTTTTTGCTCCCCCCCCCACCTTCCCCTTCAAGCACGCACACCTAACGCTCGGGTACCGGCTTTCAGCAATGTCACATCCTTCATAAGTGCCCTGTTTACTATATGTTTACTTCGCAATATGCTTAATACTAACTCAGCCTGCCTCAAGTTTTCCTGACACAGTCTGGCCACCGGAATCAGACAGGTGAGGGGTGGAGGGGAGTGTGCAGTAGATGCCGCGCAAGTCACTGTTCTGCGCCCACTTCGTGTGGCACACCGTGAACTTTGTCGTTCGCTGTGGTCGAATTGCCAGCATTACTTCCCTATCCAGTCCCTTGACTCACCAAGATCAAGCACGGAGCCCTTCGGCCGTGAGCCAGCGCTCCTGGCTTAGATGTGACGTTGAGTGAGAAAGCCGCCCTTTCGGAACCACTGTTCCCCAGTAGATCGAACCAGCGTGCCAGAACCATAGACCTGCGGTCTTTTGTCCGCCATGCGTGGATGCCTCTTGAGGGTTTCAAGACTGTTTGTGAGCGGCATTAAGTACATGGCATAATACTGTTGTGGATTGTGGTCTTACAGGTACCCGTCGCTAGTCATATCTGAAGGCATTACCCTAATATGGTTTTCAACTGCTCGTTCATCGGGCTAGAGGGTCTATTTATTGCACAGGTGGCTGCTTCACTATCTGCCGTCTGCTAATTCGCTTGTTAGCCCACAGGCGGGCATGCAGGTCGGTTCTTCCATCTCATAGTCTCTATGGTTCCTACTCATGCTCTTATCCCTCCTCCGTACGTAGTTGCCGGCAGCACAAAACGTAATCTACAGTAGATGCCCTATCTCATGAAATATCGACCGACATTCTGAAATTTGTCTTCTAGTCAATCAAATTACTTAAGTAGGGTTGTTGTATTGACTAACTTGCAGCCTAATCCCAAGATATTTCTCTCACGGTAGGATGCCGTCTTTGGAACAAGGTTCTTTGTAACCGCCTACAAAAAGTATACTCTGTAAGAATGGTTAATTAAGTAGTATGTATTTTTCTCACTGAGTTTTAATGTACTTATAAATTCTAATACACTTGATAGAAAATATACAAAAATATTCTTACTTATACTCGTTTGGTAGCAAATTGAATCTTCGTTAAATTTTGTATTTGGAGAAAGAGTACCTTTCGGTTTTAAGTTTCTAATTATGAGATTTTTAAGACCGTGAAACGTTTATCCATAATGCATCGTATCTGTCAAGTTACTAATGCTGCCTATACAACATGATCCTTATCCATTGCACAATATTGTGAGAAATGTGTAACCTCTTCCTCATAGGGTAGAGAAATGCGTGATTTTCCTTGCACAGAATTCATACAGTAGGTAGTTTGGAAACTTTGAATGCAATTGTAACGACTGGTAGGGTTACAGATTATTCAGCAATTTAGAAACTTATTAAAACCTAAAGATACCCTTTCTTCAAGTAAAGCCTTGGAAGAAGATGCAATCCGCTACCAAATGAGCGTAAGAAATAATATTTTTGCTCATGTTTTCTATCAAATATATTTGAACTCATAAGGACAGAAAACATCAGCGAGGAAAATGCATACTACTTAAGTAGTCATTTTTTCAGAGTCAAATTTTTGTAGGCAGTCAGAAAGGAGCCCGTTCAAAAGCCAACATCGTACTGTGACAAGATCGTCAATATAACAACCCTACTTAAGTAATTTGGTCGAATCGAAGACAAATTTCAGAATTTCGGTTGAAATTTCATGACAACCTACTGTATGTCAATTATGGATACATGGGTTGCAGCGGTCTAAGTAGTAGACTGATGCCACTACTCGTGAGGAACGATGTGTAAGATGCCATATGGTCACACCGGTAAGGCACTCCAAGGAAATAGTTCTCGTAAAAGGCAAAACCGAAACACAAGTGCAGTCACGAGCTGACATGACACAAGCAAACTGACCTAGTAAAAGATACTGCAGGTAAATCCGTCTATCGTAAAGTACGTGTGAATAAGAAAACGAATATATTGAAAGAACACGGAAGTGCTTCATGGTGTGAGGAGGATGAGGAGTTAAGTTAATTCCCACTTGTAAGAACCGGTAATAAATCTGCGGGCATCAGCTCGAATGCTCTATCTTCCACCATAATGTTCTTTATGAGCTTCACCAAAACATTTTGGCGTGAGCCTGCCTCTTTATAAATTAGGTAACAGGTTGCAATACTGCTAAATAGCTAAGCGAAGATGGCCAAAGGATTCTGAGATTGGGCGAAATCCGAACCAAGAGGCGTTGAGTGTATTTCTTCATCCCGTCGTGATTAGTTTTGCGCGTTTGAATTTTTCTTTAACGATTTTGTAAGTGGCATCCAAATCAATATGCCGGTTGATACATGCCTCATCTGAGTGCATTGCTTCCAGAAATTCACGGCCTTTTATGATTGGGCAGATGCCAACAATCCGTGTTTTTCTCCCATGCAAATTTATGTCCGGTTTCCAGTGTATGCATAGCGACTTGGGATAAATGGTCTCAGTCTTCTAACCGCCAACTGATGTTCGTGTAGGCGGGTTGAGACAGATTTCCAGTTTGGCCACAATAAACGGCATTACAACTGGAACATGGAATTTTGTAGACAACACCTTTTTTATCAAGGAAGCTAACCCTGCCCTTAGGGTGTACAAGCTGTGAGCGTAAAGTAGATGTAGGGTGGTGTGCTACTTTGTATCTGGTGTTTTTTAAGCTGTCTTTCGACAAGCTCCAGATACATTTTTAATGTACGGGAGAGTTCACCAGGTCATTGTTTTGGGTGCCTGGGTGGCCGTGTTGTTTGAAATACCTTTCTCTTTGGATTTTTGTCGCTTTAGACAACGATACACGAAGTCACGGGGTATCCATTTTAGAAAAACAAGTTAAAGAAGTATTTCATTTCTGCTCGATAACTTTCTTCATCAGAGCAATGTGTTTTGGCTCGATTTAGGAGACTGTAGACAGAACTCCTTTTCTGAGAGATAGGATGCCACATACAAAATCGTTAAGGAAAAATTCAAACGCCAAAAACCAATCACGACGGGATGACGAAATACACTCAAAGCCTATTGGTTCGGATTTTGCCCAATCTCAGAATCCTTTGTTTAGCATGGTTAATTGATTAATTGTTCCTGTACACTGCCCGTAGTCTGAAGACGAGCTAGGGACCAGTATCGAAAAATTTACGCATTAAAGTTTCGATTTTTCCCAAAGAATTTCGTCTTTTCTATATATATATATATATATATATATATATATATATATATATATATATATATATATATATATATATATATATATATATATAAGATAGTGTGGGGCTCACCGATCTGCTTAAGGAACATGTATGTTCCGTTGTGCCCTGGAGCTCAGACTAGAGCCCTCGCAGGCGGTCGCATAGCGAAATGGCCATTCCGGTCTCTATTGTCTTTGTCGGTTCAATTTCATCATATGCTGCACGTCGCTATGCGACCGCCTGTGAGAGCTCTAGTCTGAGCTCCAGGGCATAACGGAACAAACATGTTCCTTAAGCAGATCGGTGAGTCCCACACTATCATATATATATCATACATTATATATATATATATATATATATATATATATATATATATATATATATATATATAATTGAAGTTTTGGACTTCTGATCCACAGATCGCGGGTTTGAGCCTTGGGTGGGGTACAATCTAGGGTTGGGTATAACTGGTTGATGACGGCTAATGAGTCAGAAATGGCCATTCCAGACTCTCCTGTCTTTGTCGGCCTTGTTCTTCACCGGGCACCTGTGTCAACCTTCCTTGTCCTGAACTTTAAATACTCAATAAGCTGCAGTTTTTTCTCCTGAAAACACCTGAAACAACGATCGGGAGTTTTTTCACTGTCAGCTTGACCCTCTACTGTATATATTTTTAGACCTTGCCTGTAAACTGGCAATAAATAAATACAACAATTATATCATAATATATATGCTATTATATGCGTCGTGGACCACAGCAAGACGGCGGTCGAACGGGGAAAATCCGGGTGTTGTGCGAAATGCGGCAAATGAAAACCACGAAAAGTCAAACATGGCTTGTGTTAGAGGTCTGGTCTTACTCCCCGAAAGGTTAAAGAATAAAGGTCGATTAGCGAGAGGAGGTGAGTGAAGTAAGGAAGATATGCGGTACGCTTACGTACCATATGGTCAAGGCGACGGAAGAAGAGATGCCAAATTGGGTCTGAAACAGACGGGAGGCGTCCTCCCAACTGACCAAAGGTCTTGCTGTTCCAGAACTGTCATTTCGATGCTGCTGCTGATGATGATGATGATGATGGTTATGATGATATTCCTGCTTGGGGTGAAAGAGATCCCTGAACTGGGCAGCATACTCTCGTCGGCGAGTGGCGGAAATTGGGGCCAGTGAGGTAGGTTTGGCGATGCAATCGGAGTGTGGGGGACTGCCTCCGACCCTGAAGGAGGGGACGCCTATGCGGGGGCCTATGAAAAAACGCAGAACAAAAAAAACTCTGAAACAAACAAGTGTAAATACAAGAGACTGGAATGAGCATCTCTGTGTTATGTGGCGGTCAGTCAGCCAAACTCCCTACACTCAGGATGATGGAGGCCCACGTGTAAGTACAACCGTAATCATTCTTGGTGGTCCCGATCATATCGTAGATTATACCTCCTCATCCGTGAGCATTGGTAGCCAGGGACCTGAAGAACTCGAACAACTGCTACAGCATCCAGCAACGAAGACTTAATACTTAATGGAAGCGATTACGCGAGTCTTCGGTTTTGCTGCAAGGAAGATAAACGGGTGATAACTGGGACAGTAGGTGTCTTAGCCTGAGCTTTCAGTTTCGCACAGGAGTCTGTGAGAATGCAACAACAAATGAGAATTTGTTATAGGTAAACAAAGAGGAAGAGGATGGGGTAGAGGAGGAGAAGGCTCAGTTTGCGCCGTCTCGCGGCGAAGGCGTGTGTTCTTGGCTGAGAACTGGGCCGCGTGAGTAAAGCGCGTGATAACGGAGAAGGGGGGGGGTATATCACCGTGTCTGCTGATGGAATTTGTGTCAGACAGCCGGGCTTCCAGCAGGTCCCTTCCCGTCTTATTGCCAGCTCTCCCCATTATCCGCATGCTCACAAAGTTGAATTTGTGGTCTTTCTTAGGGGTGTGAGTGAGCTAAACGGGCCACGTGGTAGATGCGTTGGACCAACACGGGGGCTACATAAGGACACGGCAGGCGTTATTCGGGTTGCGCTCCCATAACAAATGCCGAACATGCAGGTGTGGTGGCACGCCTAGGGGCAGCTTGAACTTAGGGGATCCAGCCGCGCCAGCCACCTGCGTTCTCTCCCGCCTCCGGTCTTCTTGACTCTGTCTTGACACCGGGCTCAGGTGGGGGAGGAGGAGAGAGTGCGGTAGCTACCGCGCAAGGCTACTATCACTTAAAACTACTTCACGCGCAAGGCACCGTCCCCGCTCCACTTTCCCATGAAGCATAAGGTGGACATCGTCGGACTACGACGGTCGAACTATCGCGTTTGCCCCCTAAACGGGCCACGTGGTAGATGCGTTGGACCAACACGGGGGCCAAACTAGTGCACGGCAGGCGATATTCGGGTTGCGCTCCCATGACAAATGCCGAACATGGAGGTGTGGTGGCACGCCTAGGGGCTGCTAGGGCTTACGAGACCCAGCCGCACCAGCCACCTGCGTCTTCTCCCACCTCCGGTCTTCTTGACTTTGTCTTGAAACCGGGCTGAGGTGGGAGAGGAGGAGAGAGTGCGGTAGATGCAGCGCAAGTCTACTATCGCTTTAAACTAAATCACGCGCAAGTCACCGTCCCTGCTCCACTTTCCTATGGAGCATACGGTGGACATCGTCGGACTACGACGGTCGAACTGTCGTCGAGTGAGCTACAAGAGAAGTGCCAGGAGATGCGAGCTCACCTATACACTACCTTCGTGGATCTGCCGAAAGCCTTTGACACGGTGAATCGCGAAGGACTGGATAGTCATGCAGAAATTCGGCTGTCCTGAGCGGTTCACGCACATGGTGCGTCAGCTTCATGACGGGATGACGGCGCGCGTCACTGACAACGGGACGGTATCCGAAGCATTCGCAGTGACCAACGGAGTGAAGCAAGGCTGCGTACTGGCTCCCAACCTGTTAAGTCTTATGTTCTCGGCTATGCTAATGGACGCCTACCGTGATGAGCAGCCTGGGATCCGCATCGTCTACAGAACTGACCGGCACCTTCTCAACAGTCGGCGTATGCATGCTTCAACGCGCTTGTCTACGACAACAGTCCATGACTTGCTCTTCGCTGACGACTGCGCCCATAACACCGTGACGGAGGCGGACATGCAAAGGAGTATGGACCTTTTCGCAGCAGGCTGCGCCGATTTTGGATTAACAATCAGTACAGCCAAAACGGTTGTCATGCACCAGCTGTCACCCAGCGCGGAATACAATGCTCCCCAAATCAATATCAACGGTGCTCAACTCAAAACGTGGAAACCTTCGCTAATCTAGGAAGTACGATGTCACGCAACTCGAGAATCGATGATGAGGTTGCCCAACGAATCTCCAAAGCCAGTCAGGCCTTCGGCCGGCTGCAGGTCTCCGTGTGGAATCGCTTGGGTATTCACCTGAACACCAAACTGAAGATGTACAAGGCCGTCATCTTGACGACACTCCTTTACGGAGTGGAGATCTGGACCCTCTACTCGAACCAAGCCAGGAAGCTGAATCACTTCCATCTCAGCTGCCTCCACAGAATACTGAAGCTGAGATGGCAAGACATGATCCCGGACACGGAAGTCCTGGAGCGGACCGGAATCCTCAGCATCCACGCCATGCTGAGGCAAATGCAACTGCGATGGAGCGGCCACCTGGTAAGAATGGACGACGAGCGACTGCCCAAACGACTTTTCTACGGAGATGTCGCTACGGGTGCTCGCCGACAGGGAGGTCAAAAACGACGCTACAAGGACACTTTGAAGAAATCGCTGAAGCAACTGCAAAATCAACCCGGCGACGTTGGGAGGACCTTGCCCAGGATATACCGGTATGGAGAAGATCAGTGCAGACTGGTTCAGCAATCTATGAGGCCAACCGGATCGCCGCCGCCAAGGCCAAAAGAGCGGCACGAAAGTCATTAGCGCTCCGGACCAACATTGTCGATGCCCAGGCCCTGCCAACATGCCCGCGCTGTCAACGCATCTTCTGCGCGAGAATCGGCCTGGTTGGACATCTTCGGACGCAATGCACCAACATGCCGACAATTCCAATTTCTACGTCAAATTCTGCCAACCCTCCTTCTGACTTCCCCACCCTCACTCCTGGCATAAATTCCATTACTCCCACCATCATAGCGACCACATTCCTCTACTCATCGCCTGTTGTCCCCACTACCGCAACCACCACTGCCTTCGCCTTCACTACCACCACCACCATCAGCGATGGGGAATCTCTCCTAAACTTTCCTCATTGCGACCGCAGATTCACCTCACGCATCGGCCTGGTCGGTCACTTGCGAATACATCGTACAGAGACTGGTGAACCAGTGCTTGGAGCACCATCACACAGCAGAGATCGTCGCCTCCACTGTCCTGACTGTCCTCGCGCATTCACTCATCGTATGGCCCTATTCGGTCACATGCGCATCCATGACAGCGGAATTCACCACAATGCCGACAACACCGATACATCATACACACCCTCTGCTCAACTTATTTTTAGCGCCACTGCTACCCCCAGGACCATGTATGACATCCCCCCAGCCTCTAACGATTTCTCCTGCCCACACTGCGCCCGCAAATTCAACTCACACATCGGCCTGGTCGGTCACCTGTGAATCCATCGCACGGAGGCTGGTGAACCAGTGCCTGGGGCTCCGAAATACAGTCGACGCGCCCGCCTTCACTGCCCTCACTGCTCCCGCACATTTACACACCGCATGGGCCTATTAGGACACATGCGCCTCCACGACAACCTGCGGTAAACCACCGGAGGCTAAGCTACATCAGCGCACACTACCTACACCAATGCATCGACAACACCCTCACAATCACCATTTACCTGATAAAATCACGGTTTCCCAGAAACTGTGGCTTGAAAGGCTGCCAATCTGACGCTTACACCAGACCACGCCGTCGGCCCAGTGAATGTGCTGTGTGTGCCGAGTGGCTGACCAGTGGACTGGGAGTCAGACGGCGATGGCTTCTCCATATCCCCTGAGTAAGTAAATCCTGGTGTGTGCGTTATGGGGGCCAGGTCGTGCTGTGGCGCGCGAAGACGGGTACGCCGATCCGTCAGCCAATGCGCCCACTCCCACATCAGGCAACTGACCGACTCGGACAGTAGTCTGGTTGTGGGGGGTGTGGAAGAGAGTGAGGTCGACAGCTCAGCGCATTTTCCTCACTATAAACAAGCTGACGCGCTTCCAAGCCGTGGCTTGGAAGGTTGCCAACTGACGGGATAACTCTGACCGCGTGGTCAGCCCAATGTGTGTTTTGTGTGGAGTGGCTGACTGGCGGACTGAGAGTCAGGCTGCAATGGCTCCTTCTTAATGTGGTCTTTATGGCACTCCCACTCTGTGGTATCCGAGCCAGGTGTGGTGGTACGCCCAGGGGCAGCTCCGGCGGCGCCAGCCACCTGCGCCCTCCAATCTCCGATCTTCTTGACTCTGCCTTGACACCGGGCTCAGGTGGGGGAGGAGGAGTGAGTGCGGTAGCTGCAGCGCAAGGCTACTATAACTTAAAAATAATTCACGCGCAAGTCATCGTCCCTGCACCACCTGGTGTGGAGCATACGGTGGACCTCATCGAAATCGACGGTCGAACTGTCAGTTGGCAAACAACATATACTGCAACTTCTCCCAGTTCTGCTTTTTGCACAAATCACAGACCCTGCCTGAGTAGTTGAAGCATATTTATATTTATCGCCTTCGACCGAGGTTGTTTGAAAAAGACCGCTCCAATGCATTAACGGGCTTAAGCCAGCGCACCTTCCACATGAGCTGTTATAAAAAAATTTCCCTGGTGAAACCAGACAACGTTTCACGAATTCGCCATCCTACTTCGTTGCTTATATTGTTAGGATATTTTAACTTAATATGCTTCCTATTGGATTTTTGGCTGCGACTAATTTCTCATCGTTAGTACAATGTGTTACAGCACACTCTCACGTAATTGTTTAAAAAAGATTTTTTTCATTTATTTTATCAAAATTCAAGTTTTTCCGTTACTGGCTCTAGTTTATTTGGTCTTTTATGGGACCGTATTTTAAAGAAGGTACCTGAACGCTTATGCAACTTCCCGTTGATTCCACTCCGTAGGAGGCATTTTCGGGTTGGCTCACACCCAGCTTGCAGGTGTTGGGATTCCAGGCTGGTTGGAGATTTCTACTCTGTGATATTGACCTTACTGATTTTTGTATAGGCTCGCAGAGCTGGGCCGCCCGATTGGCAGACGTATGATGGATCTAGTTTACCTCCGAGAACGACCTCAAAAACGAGACACTCGCCTTTTCCAAATACTCCTTTTCCTGAAAAGCACCTTCTGGCGAAGTCTTTTTGGCAAAGAGGCAAACGAATTAGAACGCGATGGTCTTCTTGAGAACACATGTGAGTGCGGTTGCAGTTATTGCCACAGCACATGACTTGTTACAAGACTTTCCAAAGCTACGCGGAGCTATAATTGCATGACCGAAGGATGGTGGGTTTTATGGGAGGTTGCCATCTTCGTCCGTCTTTTACCAACTAACAACTATTTTTGAGCGTAACCCGCATTGAAAATCTCTTGCTTGTGTCTGCACCGTCAGCTCCAAGTTAGTCTGCGGAATAACAGCTGATGATGGGCACTGCTGACAGGGCCAAAGCACAGTATGCTGGCCATTTCTGGCTTAATTTTGTTGCCATTCATTCATAAAGCATTCCCAAACCGGTCACACCCGGGACTTTAAATAAGATTCATTTAAGTATTTAGCCAGACCACTGGTCGCGTCACACACTCAAGTTGTATCGGCTATGCTCTGGAATATTCAAATCTCAGTCAAGGTGGCGTTCACCGATTTATCCAATTGACCTTCAAGGTCCCGTTTAAAGCACTCACAAACCCTCTCACAGAGGGAAAAGGGACAGCAGAAAGTTTCTCGTATACGTCGCCCAACCTCTAATACAATCTCCCTTGCGTTGTAACGCATAATGAGGCCAGTCGTCGAGCTAAAACGTTTTGCGCCCTACTTTCTTGTTTGGTCATTCTCTTAAGTGGTGACGTACTGTCAACTAGCCGTAGTCACTTTATTAAGCAGGCCTCTGAAAATCACGCCACATGCATTTATGTCGCCCTTTAGTTGTCATTTTGGCTTTACCGATTTTACGTTCATTCTCTGGTCAAACGAGCCTTGTAGTCATGTGTGACCTCGCAAACAAGTTGATTTGCACAACCCAGCAACCAACTTTGTCATTGACGGTTTGTGCACCCAAGCATAATTCTTTGTCATGACGACACGTAACACCAAGCCCCAGTCGCCGATGATGTGTGGCCGAATTTGCTGGTATTCTGCAGGAGGTCATATTTCTAATGTCATCCCCGACCCTCACCTGCGCTCCTTGACTTTGTCTGATCATTTCCTCTTTTTCTATAGTTTACATGATCGAACGAAAGCCGCTCGTTAACAAATTTACTCGTTATGTATACGAAGGCATAGACGCCGAACGAAAAAATGGTAAGTATCCGAATTGAGTTTATTACAATTATAGTTCCTCTAAATCTTGCAGCATTCAATTGCGGCATTATAGAGGCGGCCCTAACGAATGCAGGCTTTGTAAGTTCACTTTGTTGGATATAACCTTGCAGTAGCTGACCAGTTACATTAAAAGCCTAGCGTTTATCGTATCATACTTCTAGAGGATATAATTTTGCCAAAATTACTGATAAAACAAGTTTTGCGTGATATGGAGGACATAAATTTTGAACATCAGCATCATGAAGCGTCGTAGCCACTTATCAACCTCACTTGTCGCGGCATGCAGTGGTGGTTTCGCGCAACCCATCTCCGCTTCTTGCGTAATCTGTTCTGGGATGTCCGTTGTCATTGCTTAATTCACGATAGCTCGACCGTCTTAGCTCGAAGATGTCCACTGTATGCTCCACAGAAAGGTGATGCAGGGACGGTGACTTGTACGCAGATTATTTTTAAGTGATAGTAGACTTGCACTGCATCTACTGCACTCTTTCTTCGCGTACTCGCCTGTGCCCGATGTCAAGATATTGCCAATAAAACTGGAGGCGGGATCGGGCGCAGATGAATAATCTCCCACTGAGTGGGAGGACGGGGTGTGGCATGAGCCCGCACCCATGTTGGTCATGCACATCCCCCCCCCATGTTCGGCATTTGTTATGAGACCTCATCCCGATTAACAATAACGCCTGCCGTGCTCTAATTTGGCTTCTGTGTTGGTCCAGCGCATCTACCACGCGGCCCGTTAAGGGGGCACCGTTGATTAATTAATACGCTGAAGACGCGCATTCGCTGCCAGCGCTCGTCACAAATACGAATATCCCTAACATGGCATACATGAACGCGTATACACGACGGTAAATTGTAGTCGACAGGAGCAGCACGAAAAGGCCATTGCGATTAAATGAAATAAACGGCGAAATGTCAAACCAGATCGTGGACCTTTGCATGTCTAGAAGCAGACAGGAGTGTCGACAATTACTCTGGTTCATTCACCCCAATTTGCCAGCAACGCCCAACCGCAGGTCAAGATAACTTTTGCTTTTATGCCTAGTTCCGCTGGCGACTGAACCTGATATCCTAATAGTAAAGTTTTGGGCTGTCGCTGTTGGCCTTCGACTGCATTTTGTAATGAAGAAAGGTGCAGCGTTTGTACTTCACCCCACCGAAACAGCAGATCGATTACCACCACTCTGGCGTTGGCTTATACTTGTAACGGCTCGCACCAAAACTGGTTTAACCGGTTTTAGAGTTAACGAGATCGCAACCTACTGGCGCATGCCCTGCGATCGTTGGTTGGATCCTTGTTGATAATTCCGAAGTGGGCATTCTGTCCCTAATGCCCAAAGCAACCGGGTGCAGCGTTCTTAGCAAGTTAGACTTCGCTCCATGTATCCGATATTTTAATTGGATACCACTGCGCAAATTCATACAAGGTTATGGAAAAACCAATTCGCGGGCGAACTCCCCAGTTAACGGATGTGTGACCGGACTATCTGGGGCAGCAACTCTTCATTCTACCGCCTATGACAGTTCGACAGTCGATTTCGACGAGTTCCACCGAATGCTCCACACCCGGTGATGCAGGGACGGTGAATTAGTTTTAAGTGATAGTAGCCTTGCGCTGCAGCTACCGCACTCTCTCCTCCTCCCCCACCGGTGTCAAGACAGAGTCAAGAAGATCGGAGATGGGAGAGGGCGCAGGTGGCTGGCGCGGCCGGAGCCGCCCCTGGGCGTACCACCACACCTGACTCGGATCCCACGGAGTGGGAGTGCCACAAAGGCCGCATTAAGAAGGAGCCATTGCAGCCTGGCTCTTAGTCCGCCAGTCAGCCACTCCACACAAAACACAAATTGAGCTGACCACGCGGTCCGAGTTATCCCGTCAGTCGGCAACCTTCCAAGCCACGGCTTTTAGTGCACCGTGATAGTTTAAAGCGCGTCAGGTTGTTTATAGTGAGGAAAATGCGCTGATCTGTTGACCTCAATCTCTCCCCCACCCCCACAATCAGACCACCATCCGAGCCAGTCCGTTGTCTGATGTGGGAGTGGGCGCATTGGCTGACGGGTCGGCGTACCCGTCTTCGCGCGCCTCAGCATGACCTGGCCCCCATAACGCACACACCAGGATTCACTAAATCAGGGGATATGGAGGAGCCATTGCCGCCTGACTCCCCGTCCACTGCTCAGCCACTTGACACACACAGCACATTCACTGGGCCGACGGCGTGGTCTGGTGTAAGCGTCAAATTGGCAGCCTTCCAAGCTACAGTTTCTGGGAAACCGTGATTTTATCAGGTACATTATGATGATTGCGAGGGTGTTATCTATGTATTAGTGTAGATTGTGTGCGCTGATGTGGCTTAGCCTCCGGTGGTTTACCGCAGGTTCTCGTGGAGGCGCAATTGTCCTAATAGGCCCATGCGGTGTGTAAATGTGCGGGAGCAGTGGAGGCGTGCGCCCCAGGAACTGGTTCACCAGCCTCCGTGCAATGGATTCGCAGGTGACAGACCAGGCCGATGCGTCAGTTGAAGTTGCGGGCGCACTGTGGACAGGAGAAATCGGTGGAGGCTGGGGGATGTCATTCATGGTAGTGGGGGTGGCAGTGGCGGTAAGAATGGCAGGAGCGGAGGGTGTGCATGATGTATCGGTGTTGTCGGCATTGCGGTGAATTCCGCTGTCATGGATGCGCATGTGACCGAATAGGGCCATGCGATGAGTGAATGCGCGAGGACAGTGGAGGCGACGATCTCTGCTGTGTGTTAGTGCTCCAGGCACTGGTTCACCAGTCTCTGTATGATGGATTCGCAAGTGACCGATCAGGCCGATGCGTGAGGTGAATCTGCGGTCACAATGAGGACAGTTTAGGAGAGATTCCCCATCGCTGATGGTGGTGGTGGTGGTAGTGAAAGCGAAGGCAGTGGTGGGGGTAACATGTGATGAGTAGAGGGATGTGGTCCCTATGATGGTGGGAGTAATGGAATTGATGTCAGGAGTGAGGGTGAGGAAGTCAGAAGGAGGGTTTGCAGAATTTGACATCGAAATTGGAATTGTTGGATTGCTGGTGCATTGCGTCCGAAGATGTCCAACCAGGCCAATTCGCGCACGGAAGATGCGTTGACAGCGCGGGCATGTTGGCAGGGTCTGGGTATCGATGGTGTTGGTCCGGGGCGCTGGTGACTTTCGTGCCGATTTTTGGCCTTGGCGGTGGTGATCCGGTTGGCCTCATAGATTGCTGAACTAGTCTTCACGGATCTTCTCCATGCCGGTCTATCCTGGGCTAGGTCCTCCCAGGTCGCCGGGTTGATTTGCATTTGCTTCAGCGATTTCTTCAAAGTGTCCTTGTAGCGTCGTTTTTGACCTCCCTGTCGGCGAGCACCCGTAGCGACGTCTCCGTAGAAAAGTCGCTGGGTAGTTGCTCGTCGTCCATTCTTACCAGGTGGCCGCTCCATCGCAGTTGCACTTGCCTCAGCATGGCGTGGATGCTGAGGATTCCGGTCCGCTCCAGGACTTCCATGTTCGGGATCCTGTCATGCCATCTCAGCTTCAGTATTCTGCGGAGGCAGCTGACATGAGTGATTCAGCTTCCTGGCTTAGTTCGAGTATACGGTCCAGGTTTCCGCTCCGTAAAGGAGTGTCGTCAAGACGACGGCCTTGTAAATCTTCAGTTTGGTGTTCAGGTGAATACCGTGGCGATTCCACACGGAGGCCTGCAGCCGGCCGAAGGCCTGACTAGCTTTGGGAGATCCGTTGGGCAACCTCGTCATAGATTCTCGTGTTGCGTGATAGCGCGCTTCCTAGATAAGCGAAGGTTTCCATGTTTTGAGTTGAGCCCTGTTGACATTGATTCGAGGAGCATTGCATTCAACGATGGGTGGCGGCTGGTGCATGACAACCGTTTTGGCTGTACTGATTGTTAATCCAAAATTGGCGCAGCGTGCGGCGAAGAGGTCCATGCTCCTTTGCATGTCCTTCTCCGTCACGGAAGTAAGTTGCTGATGTCGGCGTCATTGTCGTCAAACCAGTCCTGGTGTTGACGGCGTGTGCGTCTAAGGATTTCGAGGGCGGTGGACTGGATGACATTTCGCTGTTGACACCATCGTGTCTCCACGGTAGCATTATCATCTGGAGCATGCAGTTCCTCCAGTGTCTCGGTTATTTGGTTGCTGAAATCAAAACAGTGAGCAGGCAAATTTAATAAATGAGTATTTAACTTACCTGGCGGCCTCTTACCTTGGCGCCTTCGTCGGGGTTGCAGTCGGAGCCTCATCTGGGAGATGACGAGGCGTTGATCTGTCCAACCATCTGCATCGTGGATCGCCTTGGTTACCAGCACGTCCTGTCAATCTCGCCTCCGGACGAGAACATAGTCCAGCAGATGCCAGCGCCACGACCGAGGGTGCATCCACGTGACCTTCTCCTGCGTCGGAAGGCGGAAGAAGGGATTCGTCAGCAGGAGACGGTGTTCCGCACACGTTTGCAGAAGAAGGAGGCCGTTACAGCTACCGAGATCGTGGGGACCCAGCACTCCCTGCCAGGCAGCGTGGTCCGTCCTGACGCGGGCGTTGAAGTCACCAAGGACAATTAACTTGTCCACCTTCGACACAGTCGCCAGCAGGGCGTGCAGGTCCTCGTAGAATTCGTCCTTCGCCGCATCAGAGCTCGTCATTGGAGGAGCGTAGGCGCTGATGATGGTTGCGAACTGGTCTCCCCGAAGAGGCAGGTGGAGGCTCATCAGGCGATCATTGATACCCTGCGGCAGACAGGGCAGACGTCCCACGGTGTCGTTCCGGATGGCAAAGGCAACACCAGCGTCGCGTCGCTCTGCCTTTGGCCGGCCGCTCCAGAAGAAGATGTAGCCGGCACCCACCTCCTCCAGCTGACCCTGATCAGAGAATCTGATCTCGCTTGTAGCGCGCCAGTTCCCGAGCGACTAGCGCCGTCCTCCGTTCCGGCCGGTTGCTCCTAGGATTGTCTAAAAGGGAACGGACATTCCAGACTGCTAGTGTGAGTGGACTCACCCGAGCAGCCTAAAGGGTATGGCGAGGGGGATGGGGACGGGAGGTATTGTTGTTTGTTTGAGTTTTACGACCGCGTATTTTGCGATCTGCGAGCCGCGGCCGGCTGCAGAAGACGTGATAACCAGCATTTGTTTATTGCACATTTTCTAGCCCCTTCCTCCGCGAGGAGGCAAGCAGTGCTGTCCCTAAATAGGGCTGCTCGGACATCCCAGACGGCTGCCGAACTCCACTATGGGTCACGGTTTTGTTTTAGTGGGAGAACGACCCGAGTTAGCCTGGGCCGCCTACGGGGTTGCTGTCGCCCCCACCGTAGGACTTTTTGATAGGGGGGAGGTGGGAAGTTCGGGAGTCAAACATACCGGGTGTGGAGGCACACACAACACCGGAGACCCTCACCTGGTTTAGCCCGCCGGTCATGACGGTTGCCTTGGGTGTGGCCGCTGGGAAGAACCCAACTACGAGGAGCCACAGGTTAGAGTTGGGTACCAGTTAGAGGCGGCCACAGGAGCATTCACCACCTGTACGAGACAAATGGAGCGACCAAATGCTATCTGTGTGGTACTTCCCCTAACAGTACCCCTACACCCCCTAACGCCCATAAGAGCTTTAGATTGTCGGTGTGATTACGTATTGGAGAATTTGTCCAGGAGTTTCGTGTAGTATTCTCCAGAGACACTACTTATCGAAAATCTGGTTTTCCGCATTCCAGCAACGTGTAAGGGCTACGCTAAGAGGCAATAGGGCATGGCGTCTTTGACCATTCACGGCCCGGTCTTCTGTTGAACCTCGGCGGGATAAGGAGCACATCCAATTAGCAGAATACGTTGCGCGGTTTGTCTCCTCGGGACGCTAGCCAGTATCATCATGTTTTACCATCCAGGAGGGCAACTTTTTGTCTCGAAAGGCTGCCAAGCAGAACTTCTAATTCAGTCGAATTCAGATTACCTCAGCATTTTACTGTCAGCATAATCAAAATTAAAGTTTTGCCTGATGGGCCTCGTAGTTTAGAAGGGCAGCGGCTTAAGGACACGGCGTTGGCAGCAAAATATATACCGCACTCAACGCAAACTATATTTTTTGTATGAGTGTTGATGTTGTTCCTTGTGTAGGTCCATACGCTTTGGCCTTATAGCATCAGTCCCCATGGCTTCCCAGTGCACCTTGATTGGCCGAGTCCGATGCCAAAGTAAAGGGACGGAAGCCGACATTCATATACTGAAAGCAGTGCCTCTAGTCCAGTTCTTTGCTCTAAGCAGCTCCCTGACCTTCATTTCGCAGTCCATCGCCATCCATGGCTCTGTTTTGAAGAGACTAATACTTGTATTTAGGCAGCAGAGATTGGTGTACTGTCGCTCATACGGGCCTCTAACAAACAATCCCAGCGGCTGTTGGGGTTCCACCTCTACTCATAATCCCCCAGAAACCGCAGTATTACGATCCATACTACGGAGTTTGTGGAACCCGACGCACTCCGCAACACTGGTTTAGTGGGGCAAGCGAATACTAGACAAGCTGGACTACTGATTCGGGAATGGACTCTTCGTCTTGGATGTTGGAATGTGCAAACGTTCCTGGACCCTGGTACCCAAAGTCTGACGGCGCGTAGCCTTTAACAGTACAACGTAGATGTATGATGCCTGTCGGAAATCCGAATTCCTGGCTCATGTATTTGGAAAATAAAGATCCAGGGAGCCAACTCAAACTTCACCCTATACAAAAACAGTCCAAGTGACTCTTTTGGTAGAAACGGTGTGGCGGTCGCCCTTGCAGCAAGCGAACTTTTCACTAGAGGCTTGGATAACAGTTAATGCCCAGATGGCCTAGGTGCGGTTGTGGGGTCACTGTACCAACCTCTATGTCGTCTCCGTGTACGCACCAACTTCAGCAGTCGTACATCTGATAAAGAGGCGTTTTACTCGCAGCAGCCAGCATTCGTTGAAAGACTCCCTCGGCGCGATCTGCTAATTGTAGCATGAAGAAAATGCACTTTTACCGACGCAGGCGGAAGCCATAATCCTGAATCCGACTGTACGGTCTCCAGGCGTTGCAACAATTCACCTGGATTTGAATCAGTGACAATGACGTCATCTGGATAGACAGAGGCTCCTTTGCGCCCGTCAGCGGTGGAGGATAAGAAATGCAGTCTTAATACCATATGGCCACCAGGCGAATTGGAGCAAACCCCGATGAGTGTTAATGGTCAGAAGCTTCTGGGATTCTTCGGCTACCTCGATTCGGAGATATTTATCAGATAGATCTAGTATAGCAAACAGATCTTTCGGCACGGGCAGGGGATACTGGTGTGTGTCCAGAGCAGCATTGAAACCAGGAGACAAATAAGCGCAGATACGAACTTTACCAGATACTTTCTTGACGGCCACAATATGTGCGGCCCATGTGGAATAGTTAACTGGCTGAAGCACACCATCTCGCTGAAGATGCTCAAATTCTTGGTCGACTACTGTAAGTGCAGCAAAAGGAGCTGTCGTTTCAGTCGAAGCACAGGTTTTGAATTTGGTTCAAGACGTAGAATGATTTTCATCTTGTTGCAGCAACCAAGACCGTCTTGAAAAACTGAGGCTAATTTCTCCTTTGCAGCCATCTGATTCGATTTGGCGGGATTCGGCCAAAATGACTTAAAAACATGGTTAAGTGGCAATTTCAGAAGACTGGGGTTCTATTCAGTCAAGGCTAAAAATATAAAGTGCCGGCTGTTTGTGAGATAGCATGTTCCCTTGAATGTCACATTGAAGCTCACCCGTGAGCCGGAAAATTCCTCCAGAAACATTCAGCGCCTTCTTTTTTGGTGTGATCATCGAAGGCCGTCCAATCGTACGCTAAATACGCTTTTAGCTGAGGGTGATGTCGGAGGTTTTATCGAGCTGTAGGCGTGCTGGTTTGCCGTTTATAATAGCCTTGAGGTACTTTCTGCATGCCTAAAAGTCAGTCTTGAACGTGGCCGGAATGTAGTGGAACTTTTGGCCGAAGTGGGATGAAGGGTGTTTGGTACGTTTCGTCTTCCTATCGCATACCTTGGATTCGGAGGGTTGGCCTGCCGGGCAGTGATCTTCCTTGTGACCTCGATTATGGCGTTTCTGACAAGCGTGCTTCTTGACTGGACTGGAACGAACGAAATATAAATCACCACATTGCTGTTCGTGGTTTCCTGGGGGTCGGATCTCAGGGCTTGTATGGTGACAGCATGAACGCTCGTGGCACCAAGTGAGAAACTGGCTCGCCCCCTAATAGCAGAATCATGCTTAAGATTCTTGGGGCCGCTGACACTTAGGGTGAAGCCGTGATCTTGTTCAATTTTTCTGCGCAGATGAGTTCTGATTTCAGCATCACGAGATGACTGAAGCGCGCACACACAAATGAGACACTTAAATTGATATTCTGTCATCGTTCGCAGCTTGAAATTTTCACACTGGCCGTTGGAAATATTGGCGAGGGTCAGAAAATCATCTGTCTCGTTCTTTACCAGCTTCAGTGATGACTTCTCCTTGAACGTCTCTGACAGTTGTTTAACTGTTTCGTGGACTGTGAAATTGCTAGGGTTCTTCGACAGAAGCATTTCAGTGCACCGCTCATGCTCTTTGGTGTCCACTTTGCGTAATAATAGACGCACCTTCTACGCATCATCGGCTTCGGCAAACTGAACGCAGAAAATTTCTTCCCAACGTTTAAAGCGGGCATCAAAAGTCACCTGGGAATCGGAATCGTAAATAAACTCAGTGATACAAGCAATAACTGCGTCCGCTGACATGGACTGTTCCCAGAGGATTCTGGATCAGTAAAATGTATGCTGGACATTTGCATCATAGATTTCATCATCTTCAAGTGAGCTACCCCGAATTGAGCCTGTTGTTGTTGCTGGATAGACAGTAATTGTTACGCGGAGATAGACATGGTGATTTCTGCGTCGCCAATTCGCTATGGTTTTGCCACAAGCCTTGATGTCGCTCGTCCAACAAGGCCTCGATCAAATCCTCAATTGGATACTCAACAGTAGGGTGTGGAGGAATAGAAGTGTATTGTCGTATGCTACCAGCGTATCCTTTTAGGTACACGAAGAACGTACAAGCACGTTCAAGGTTGGACTGCATTCAGACCATCCAGATAGTGTTCTTCAGTGGGTAGAATCTTGATTGCCTCTCTGACTCATCCTGTCGACAGCTGCGTGACCACCGGGCACACGGCATGTTGGCGGATCGTTAATGCGGCGTGCGGGGAAGTTGGTTAGGACAGCTCCTAACAGTAGCCTGTGGCTATCACTGAAAAAAATGGGCCAATGGGGCACCTGCGAAAATTCTTGGATATACCCATCGACGCCCCAGTGAGTGGGTAAGCGGGAGAACCCTACAGTTATGTGTTCTGACGGCTCGAGCCAGGTGTCTGAATGATGATTCCTTTCGCTAAATGTGAAAGATGACAGCAAATTGACTAGGGGGAAAAACATTAGGCTGAAAAACCACCTCCATGAAGCAGGCCTGAAACGTTGATGACGCTCGAAGACTATCAAATTACCCGCAAAGGTAGTGGTAAACCCTCTGCACTGAGTAATTGTGTTCGTGACGTGAATGGCGGCTTTATCACTGGCAATTTGGCGAAGGTCGAACGGTGACATGAACATTTTAAGCACTTTCTCAACTTCAAGGCTCAACCCATTACACCCTCGCTCTTCTCTGCAGCAGTCTGTCCCTTTCATGCGACCCTTCTTCCGATGGAGAAGTCACCGATGCCGTACAAATACAGCTCAGCGACAAGGCACCCACAGAAATCTACGCTCCATGGAGCTCTGGCATCCTTTTACCTGTCCTCAAGCCAGAAGATAAGACGATTTGCGAGATCTACGAAGGAATAAACCTCCTTGATGTTGCCGCGAAGATCTTCACTGTTGTCCTCAGGCGATTCGTGGTTGTGCGTCACTAAAACGAGGCATAACCAGGCCGAATTCTGTGTTGGGCGTGTATGTGCGCACTAGATATTCATACTGAGACACATTCTTCAATTTCACCATAGCTACTAACAACGGACTTTCTCTATTTCAATGCTGCGCTCGCTTCCGACCATCGTGGGTCCCTGCGGCAGATACAGAAGCTAAACGATGTACCGGAAAAAATCATCGTAATGTTCAGGACCTACTACCGCTCCACCTCTGCACGAGTTCTCTTGCAGCCGCTTGATATCCGATCTATTCGACAAGGTTACGTACTTTAGCCCATTAATTTCAACAACGCTATTGATTGGATTCTTGGGAAGTCTCTACACGAAGATGGCGGTGTTGGGTTTGCCCCTAGACGCCGTCTGGCTGATCTCGACTATGTCCTGCTTTGGTGAGCTCCAGTCTGGCGTTACTGGTACATTAAGTTGCTACTTCGGTTGGTTTATCCATAAGCGCTGGGAAGATCAGTGTTTTAAAACTGTCCCTGAAGACACATCTCGGGACAAATGATTGTTAAGAAGATTCCAGTACTTCAAGATGAGACTGCTGCCCAATGGACCGAGTAAGGATGATATTGTCTACGAAATCGATGCTGCTCACCAGGTTTTCTCAAGCTTTACCTATAGATCCGACGCCACGTCTCTATCGCACAGATATTCACGTGTACCGTGTCAGTCTTTCGCTGTGGTTGTGAATGCTGGGCTGTGTGCGTGGACGGGCAAAAATTGGAGGTATTGGATAACCATTGTTTGCGGACCATATTTCGAGCCAAGTCCACCGATTTCATCCCAAATGAGACATTTCGTACTCGCTCTGACATCGCGAGGATATGTCAGACCATCCAAGAAAAACGACTGTGGTGGTCTGGTTGCGTTTTTCCGTTTACCTCACGACCTCAGTGTTGCTGCCATGGATCTGGCACCGTTACCCACTTAGAGCCGCCGAAGAGATCAGCTCAAAACCTTATTCCACACAGTTCGTGAGGACATTAACATGGTTCTTGGAGCTTCGGTATCCTGTCTCCGTAGGCTGCGGAGACATATATTCACATATAATGCTGCGGGTCGCCACGCGTGGCAGGGCATTATTCGTGACATCATCGATGTCGGCTAAATCGGGTATGATCGCAGCTTTATCAAATACTTAATTGCGGTAGTCAACACCTGGACGACTCGAAGAAGTCCCCTTACCCATTTGGTGACGTTATGGGATGACTTGCCGTAATCCTGCCCAACTGTCTTTCGCCGAATACAAAAGCTAACAGAACTTACTTGCGTAGCCAACAGTGCAGGCTCATTCTAATTTCGATGCCACTTTCTACCAGTGTTGGCTTCGATCGATGGTTACTGACCCTGACTGTAGCACTGAAGTTAGGTCTTCCAACAATGCAGACGTGTGATTTCGTGATCCAGTTTTCTGTTTTTTTGCCTTAATGGTGAGTTAATATAGTCTTGCTGATCCATGTTAGACTGCACGATTTCCCAGTGAAGGTGGTTAGTAAGTTAACGCAGATTTTCGACCGTTTCATTGGATTTAAGTTTGTAAAGGTCAAGGCTCTGGGACAAAACGGCTTTTTTGAGCATCGACCCGTTTTCTTATTATCGACGTCCTCGTTCCGACTAGACATTCCTAGAAACGAGCAACCAGAGCAAATATTTACGGTAATTAACTACGCCTTTTTAAGATAAACGGCGACCTGGTCTCTTCTATAAACTTTTACATGGATATATCACGATCCGACCCACTGGAAGATTGTTGCTCGTTTCAGTCGGGTATTTGCAGACAACTGGCCAGTATTATGACACAAAACAATCACGGAGTGCACGTTTGTCCTCAGCCACTACTCTGGCGTCGTCCATAAAGTTTAGGCAATCCTGCAAGGCCTTTCCATCCAAAAACCACGGAAAAAACCAAGCTCGTTGGCAAACACCGTCCTGTAGGTAGCGTTTACCGTCTCCTTTTAACCATCAATTACGTGTTCATCCAACTTTTTCTTTCAGCCTTGCCATGTTTCCATAACCTGGCACAAGGGTTCGACGTACGTAATCAAATTTGATAATTCTGTGATACAACGTGAACGCCAAATGGAGAGTCGTTAGTCCCCCGTCTTCCCCATCCCAGTACACCCCGTGCAACACCACTCTTTGAAACAAAAGACTCTTTCTTTTACTGTGATATGATACATAAATTATGGATACTGATTTATAAAGTAACAATGAGGAAGGGAGTAGGTTGGGAAATGCACGGCGGTCCAGGGTCTTCCACCTACCAGTTTGGTTGCGCGTTTGCCAGGCGTCGCATTCGGCTAAGGCAGAATGATGACATAATGAAAATTCTGCACGTTTATGTAAGAATACTGGCTGATATTATGGGGTCTGGAGTGGGTCACAAAGCAAAAAAGCGTTTTGAACCTGCCGATTGAAAGTTTTCAATATTGATAGGTTACATACAGAGAAAATGTGAAAAATAAACATTGGTATGTCCAATCTTCTGCTGAATATTTGCACTATTACTCACTATAAGCAATTCGACCGGTTCAAACTCCTGACTGACACGCCTAATTACCGATGACGGTCTTAATTTGTTTGCTGGTCCTATCGGGTAACCCAGTCTTTTCAACAACAGGTCGGCCGTCACTAACGACGATGTCTACCGTTCACAGCGTCTACCACACTACTTTCTCACAATCGCGAACTGTGTGTCGATGTGGAGTCAAGGAGACTGGGGTGACTGACAAAGCTAAAAACTTCGTTTCTGTGCGCCATATGCGACGAGGATCCCATCGGACTGAGAGGGTCATAGAGGCCACATTACAAAGTAACCATTGCAGTTTTATTGAGGATAACTATCCCGCCAGTTGGTAGCCTTTCAAGCCACGGCTTTTAGTTCACCGTGATAATTAAGCGCGCCAGATTGTTTATGGTAAGGAATATGTGCTGTGCCGTGAGGACGCGGTTCAGATTCAACCACACTCTTCTCGCCTCCAGACATTAATTTACTATTCGAGCCAATTGGGCGCAAGCGGCTGACCTTGTTACACAACCCACGACCTGGCCTCGCATAACCAGGTTTCACGTAAAGTGGATGGGAGGCTCGGATTTCATATGCACGAATGCCATAGAGTGATTTTAAGTTCATTAGTCAGCAATTCCACTGCCAAGTCTGAGTTGATCATAGGTTAGCAAAAGTTCAAATCACGACGTTTGGTGCGTCATAATTAATTCAAGTGCGTCAGCCTTATTTACGCTTTACGCTGAATTGACGTGAGAACGAAGTGCCGAAAATCGGCCTTTTTTCTGAATGACTTAAGTAAGTTGAGCACACCAACATTGGTTGGCAGTTCTAGTGTGTCTAAACAGATGAAAATAAACGAAGTGCTGCATCCGCGAAAAAAACACTTTGGTAGTTAAAATGCGCATACTTACATAGTCTGCTGCTTCAATTTAAGATAAATCTTTTGAAACTTTTGGTATGGAATAAAAATTGATTCTCTGCAAGGAAAAGGGTGTCAGGTACATAAGTCCTATTATGCGCTTCATATGCACCGTCGTTTTCCATTACAATTCTTACCAAATCTGCGTTAATTTGTCAAATATTGTCCTTATGCTGTAAGGTGGTTTCGAAATTATTGACGTTGCACGTTATTCACGTACACAAGGACTCACTGGACTGTGAGAAAAGCGCATATTTTATTGGCGGTCCACGTGGTGGCGAGATCATCGGCGCATCAGAAAGTTTGCCCAAATTTTGCGTGCAAAACTAACTTGGGCGGCGATGTTGACCTGCAACAGGGCCCTGATATATTTGAGATTGAACCTACTCAAATTGACACTCGTTACTTTTTCTGGCCACAGAAACAGCCCGGGAAAACTCCGGTTTTCCCAGATGAGCGCTGTGCACCTGGAGCACAACGTTCAGCGAGCCACCACAGCCTGTTAATAGCAGAGTGATATCGTCGGCGTCCAAGTCCAAAGTCAACGAGGTAAAGAACTAAACAGGGTCGTCGACAGAATGCGATCTTGCCAAACGCCAGACTGGAAATCAAGCAGTTGGAACATTTTTTTGGATGATAGTTCGCTTGCGGTTGGAGTTAGAAAATCGGCTTTGCTGGGTTCTACCTTTAACCAGTGCTAAATTGCTTGATAATCACGATAGTAAAGTTTGTGACATTCTAGACGATAATTCTATCCCCCTTCCCTGAGTATAGACGGGTATGTTTGAGGCCTAGTTACCGAGAACGGTCTCATCACAAAAAGTGTTACTTAGTGCGCTCGTCAACGATGACAAGACCCGTTGGCCTCTGCAGTTACTATTCTTCCGGAGTGTCCCGCTGAGCAGTCTCGATATCGCAGCACGATGTTGCGTGGACTACTAAACACCAGTTGGTCATCGAGGCTGAAAAGGCGACCGAAATGCCTCCGTCAGGGCTCAACCTGGGTCAAATTGTCGGCACATTTCACATTCTCATGGCGAATTTAATCGACTCAAGCATCAATAAATGTGAAGAGCTATTTCATCGAAATCGTCATTTCGGTCTAATATTTTGTCTTTCCCGATAGACATTAAGTTTAGTCACCGAGTTGGTCGGCAAGTACTAATTGCGAGCAATACGCAAGCTTCTATGCAGAGCTGCGCATTTTCTCTGTTGGTTTTGTCAATCTGGCGCCTGAAAGTGGATCCGATAATTTTCTGCTGAACTTAGACCGACATTTGCTTCTGGTCTAATCGCCTCAGTTGTTCGGCTTTCTCAGTCGGAGGCATGAAAAGATCATGATAATTCTTTCGGATTAAACGCAGCTGTCATCGAACGCAGACCAAATAATTTCCTTGCACCAGTATGCTAAAGGGCAAAATGAATCCATTTTCACCAGCTTTTTTAAAGTCCCTTGACGAGAGCAGACTATTGAATATCTTAGCGTTGACCGCTTGGCAATTTTTTAGGCGCCGGCCACTGACTTACTTGGATCGGTAATTTTACTAATGCATCGAATAAGTTTGAAAGGAGGATGGTCGGTGTTGGTACCACAATAAAGTAAGTTTGTTGAGTGCGCGGTTGTAGTGCTACATATCGCTTGGCCAAAGACCAGTACGGTCAGTTGTGGGCATTGGCCTTCAGCAACAGACAAAACTTTGCTGCGCAGGTAAAAGTTGCTCCCAAATTCGAATCCCGAAAAAAAGAAATTCGGTCACTGAAAAACTTACCGCGTGTTCCTATCTTGGTCACGAATCTTCTTCTCCATCTCAGCGTCAGTTAGCACTTCCACAACGGGGCTCCATTGATCGGCCTCGTTAGGACTTCGGAACACCACGTCCACTGTCGGAAGTGGAGACTCCCTGCAGAGATGTGAATTAAAAAATAGCAAGTGAGAACACAAGGATGCTTCAGGCCTGACCAGTCTTACGTAAACCAACCCCATTCCGACCTGAGCTTTTTACACAGACTTACAATTTCCTTGGCAGAACATTCTGGCGAGCCATATTCCGCTTCTAAGGTTTGCGTCGGCGACATATGACCGAAATGCAGCCTTTAGTATATGGTTGCAGCTACGGACATAACCAGAGTACTAGCAGCTTTAATTTTTTATTGGCTCAGTGGGTGTGGTTTTTAAATGCCATGAACTTCCAGGGTAAAAGGAACGCAAAAAATTAGCTGGAAACAAAACAAAAATATGGTAGCAGCGACTAGTCGAATGCCTATACCTAAATGATAACAAGTGAGAGCAAGTGTACGGGCACGAGTTGATGGAGTCTAGTAATATGTTATCAACACTGGTATTAGAAAAGGCGCCGTCTTCTATCCAACACTCTTTAAGAATAGCACAGTCTTGGCTGTGGTCACGAACTCCACGACTACATGCGCTTGCTGTTGGCACTGTGTCAGTTTGACTAGTGCGTTGTTTTGCCTGAGGCCTTCCTTAAAACGTCTCCTGCCGGACACCAGAGACCCTGAATTCAGGTGATTGGCCTGGCAATAAGTTCCGCCAATAGTATCTCTCAGAGGTGGCGGGCAGACAAATTAGGTTGCTTTCTCTGCACTGACGCCGAGACGTCCCCGTCAAGCGTTGTGTGCACACTGAATACCGCACGTTCTGTCGAAATGTAACGGAAAACTTTGACCCATGAGATAATTATTGCATCTAGGCACGCATAGCAAGTATAATATTTAATAATAGTGGTGCATTTATGGGGTTCATAGAACCGCTATCTTTTTTTCAGGCTGGAGAAGGCATGTCGGGTCTCAAATTTAACTTACGTAAACGCATAGAGACGCTGGTGCCAGGCTAGCTGTCCACGGATGCTGTAGGCCACGGCGGTCACAAATTCGCCACCGAGCCCAAGTTCAGCGCAAAGGCGAGCAGCAAATAGCTCTGGTGAGTTTGCGGGCTCTGAAAGATCCCATTCGAACTGGTCCACCAGTGACAGATTGCCCACGTGAATGTTTAACCGGATTATGACACGGGTATCGGTCTGCCCAACGAGAATATTTTCCACTGAATGGGCTTCGACCTGTAACAAATAGCATAACCGCGAAGAAGGAATATAGATTACGATAAACTATATAGACTCGAATGCTTTATTTCGTGCGGGGCATGACAAAATATGACTTTATATGAATAGGGCACTTAAGTAAAATAATACACCAACGGTTCGTCCGTCGCAGACTTTTGTAACCACCATTGTCCCGACGAGTAATAAAAACTTGCGCCTCGGTAAGGTTATAGAGAGGAAACTTTCGCTGTCACTTCCTCTAGTTTTCATGCGTCGGCGGCAAGAGGAGGCCAGAACCACAAGGGATGGACATGGAGTCAAGATTGCTATAAAGTTGCATTGAAAATGTTTTCCTTCAACTTGATCCTGAGGCCAGAGGATCTATAGGAAGTGACGGATCTCATGCAATGTAAACAAATTCTTTTTAGATTACGAATGATTACTTATGTAGAATTGTAGTTATTATCTAGGAGCATAATCCAAAGATGTTTCAGACACACCGGGATGCCGACTTTTGAACGAACATCTTTTCAGATTCCTGAAAAAATCTTACTCGATAAAAATAAGTATGTTGGGAATGTCTACACCCACAATGAGTCAACCTCACAGAAAAGCACGTGCGCCCGACAGCGTCCCCCATTGGCTGTGGCCACAGCGTTCCCATCAGATCTGATTGGTCCATATCCGCGAGAAGTCGCTCAACTTTTCTGTATCTTCCTTTTGAAGTGGATTGGACAGAATATAACCCATCTGGACGGGCTGCCGTTTTTTAATACTTTCTCTTGGGCGATCGTGTTCTCGTTCTTTACTCTATTGAGCTTGGGACAACGGTCGGTCAAGCATACGCTTTGTGCGAATTCTAAGCATCAGGAAGGGTCATAACAGACTACTTAAACAATTGCGTTTTTTCTATGGTTTTCAATGTCCTTACAAATTCAAATATATTTTATAGAAAACATAAGCAAAAATATTATTATTTGTGTTCATTTGATAGCAAATCACGTCTTCAAAATGTTCACCCGAAGTAAGTCTATATCTTGATTTTCAAAAATTTTAACAATTCCCAAATAATTTTGAGCCCGATCTGCTATTGTATTCGTTTTTTCATTCTGCAAGTTATGTCTTCCACGGAAGGCATACAATGCATTACTGTAACTTCTAAACAAGATGACATAGTGCTCATACAATTTTACAATGGATGTGGACTATACCATATACTTCGTGGGCGGCATTGATAAGCGTACAGATGCGATGCGGTTTGAATAGACATTGTACAGTTATAAAAATAACCCTTCTCGGGTGAAAAAATTTAAGAAGCGATTTGATATCAAATGAGTACAGGAAATAGTACTTTTGCTTATGTTTTCTGTAACATATATTTGAATTCGTAAGGGCATCGAAAATAGATACAAAAATAAGACTCACGTAGTCTTTTTTATCCAGTGAATTTTTTCAAAAGCCGGCATCCTAGTGTGAAATATTTTAGGATTATGATCCTAGAAATGTATATTACAATTCTAATTACATTCTCATTCGAAATCGAAAACGTAGTTTTAACATTTTGGATACCGTTGCATGAGATCGGTCACTAACTGTAGTTAGAGGCGAACATGCGAGTTCTGAGAAGCAGTTTAGGAGAAGATGCGACCGCTTGAACAAGAAGTTAATTGGCCTGACGTTTTGGATTCTCATTCGAACCCATCCTCAGAGAAAGTGGCAGATAGAGGTGATAGACACAAGGTGCGCAGTATTTAAATTACGCAGTGGTCACGCGAGCGCATGTGTACTACGATTAACAGCGCTCGCGATCACCGCTGGGGAATCGTAATTGATTCGATGATGGCTAGGCCGTCCGCGTCCGAATCATAAATGCCCGTGATTTCATTATCCATATTGGATGTTGACGTGATAGCGACCCGGAAATTTGGCTCACGGTCATCGGGGGTGCTATTCGCCCGCACCCTTCCCACGTGGCTGATTCCCCTGCTCAGGTGATGCCTCGGCACGCTAGGGGAACGGGAGGTTATTGCGCTTGTTGATGGACTACGGGCTTAAGAACCATGACTCGTACAGATCACGCAGTTATCACCTTTTGCGAGAATTTCGGCCTCGTGAAATTTGAAAATATGGCCGGATCACATCGAGTTAGCTACAACCTGAGAGCCCACTGCGATTGTCTGGTTGGAAAATGTCAGCCATCAACCTCAGTCCCTTCTGTCTGTGCACCTGCCACGTGTTCAGGTATTTTGTTTCCCCAAAAAGGGCAACATCGGTATCTCAGTTTGCAGCTCACTCGACGTGATCCGGCCATATTTAGGGACATCAAACATAATACTTGAAAACGTGACAATTGCACAGACACGAGGTTAGACCGCTGACAGTGTCCAACCAGACAATTGCACTGAGAGGTGCACCGAAGGTCAATGCAGCTAAATCCTTAATGAACGCTTATTCCTCGTCACTACGAAACTACCCTTGCAGGTGGAAAGATCGCATACCCTAAAGTAAACCAGGGTACATCGCTGGACGTTGCGTGGCAAGAACACGGTTGGCTTTTATCTAGCAGGACTAAGTGAACTGCGTCCCGGACAAATAGATGGGAAGTGCGGTGGAGCTACAACGACGGAGACGACTTTAGGAATAACAGGGTCAGTGGCACGGTCAGCTCAACTACCATGAATTTTAGACCGCTGAATGGCATAATGCGAACCTAAATGCGGAGAGCCAAAATACTACCAGGAGCAGTTTGGCGAAGAGACCAAGAACTTGACAATCAGATGCTGGTTTATAAAGGATTCAGCCAGCTATTGCATGTGTTGCGCTGAAAGGACGTGGTCGTTCCAGATTTATGAAACTCAATAAACTTCAAGAAGCATTATTTCTCCAAGACAATAAAACTAAGAAAGTTACGAAGTGATTTTCAAGGAGACAGGACAGTATCTACGAAATTACTACCTTTAATCGATTTCTATTATGGCCTGAAGCTATTAAACGCGGTGGCCAAAACAACTTGTCCGTTCTGACGTGAATTGCTGGAAAAAAGTGAGATCACAAGAATTTCAATGCTAGCAAGTCGGACACCTACAAACGAAGATCCGTAAGTTTTTAACAAGAATAATGTCCGTCCGAATAACAGAAAATTGCAACCAATCTTACCTGCTGTCGAATAGCCTGTGCGATAGCAGGGACAAAAGAGATTGGATTCAAATCTAAGTCATCGCATAGTATTTCAGCAAACTGCTCCGGCGTTATCATTTGTTCGTATCGATTCCACGTGAAACAATCCCGAAGCTTCACGCCATCAAATTCGATGTCCAGACGAATAGGGACGAGGTGTTCCGGTTGTATTGCATTCTCGTGATAAGCCACGGGGTCTGAGTCATCCAGGCAGATCGGAAAACTGGACACTTTGCTGCTTTGTTTGTCTACAGTGTCCAAAGATGCGAACAAAGATGTCCAAAGATGCAAACAATAATTGTGCATGTTGATAGGAGACAATAGAAAATGAGGAACTAACGGGGACGAGATCTGCCGATTGGGGTAGGGCAGGGGACCGAGTCCAGATGAAATGAGGTGTTTGGCACCGAGCTCACCCAGCGGCCGGACTCGCGCTTGGAAGTCTTCAATGGCGTGGACCCACTACCCAGTGAAACGTCAGAGATGATATTGTTCCCAGAAAGATTCAATGCGGTACCGGAAGCCAAGCCTCCCGCAGATGAGCCTATCCCCGAAAGATTGACAGAACCGGCACGCGTAATTGACCCATTGTTGCCAGTAGATTGAGCGGCATGTCCCATCATGGCTGTTCCGGTGCCCTGGAAAAGTAGGTTTACACAAAACAATTAGAAATGGGACTAAAATATGACAAACAAAGAAACAACCATTTGCAAGATTTACCTCGAATGACTTGAAACGTTCTTCACTGCCAGCGATGAGCTCATCGACCTCGTAGGCCCGCAAGAGAGTGGCATTTATGGCAGTAATTGGTGTGGCAAGCCCTACAAGGTAGACATTTTCCGTGAAAATTTAACAATCATATTTTTGTGCCATGTGTTTGCATGAAATGCTACTGTTCTTTTTGGAAACTAGAGTTATACCAGAGACCACGTGGGAAACTCCTGGAGGTCAACTTATGTGCCAATCCTTAACAGTAGCATCATGAAGCCACAGAAAATCAAAGAAACACGTATCAATGTATTTTTTAGTTCCAACACTGAGTTTCTTATTAAACACATTTATGTACGAGAGCCGGATAGTTTGGCGGGTGTAACGATGCGATCTTTTAGTTGAACGTTTTCTTAAAGTTTGAAGTCGACCCTGACAACCTCTTTTTCGATGACTCGACTCCAAACGCGAGAGTTTGTGGCGAAATAATTGTGGTTCCACTGAGGACCTTGAGAAACTGCTAGTAGAAATACAAAGTGAAGTGAATACATAACGAAGCTAAAATGGAACTTTACCCATGGCGATCAGTTTCTCGCGTTCTTCGGGGGTAGCCAGGCTTTTCCAGAGATTTGGGTACTTTTTCAAGAGTTCACCCCGGAAAAGGCGCATATATCGACCAACCTGCAAGTTGACAAACCAAGTCAGGCTTGAGAAGATGTAGAAGCGATCACTGGAACAATAATTTTATGCGCCTGATGTTCCGGATTCCAGCTCTAACCCATCTTTGAAGACAGCATCTGATGCGGGTCTAAACTTACTCTATGCCAAGGTGGAAAATTGAGCTTAATCTTGGTGATAGAAAAGATCATAAAATCACGCGACACCAGACATAAACTGAGCAAATCCTTATGCCGACTCTACATAAGTGACAAGCCGTGCAGTCGTGACTACCAGGACATTATCCCTAGTATTTCGTAGCTGATCCGGCTAGTCTTTTAGGAATTTTTAATCGCAGTACACTGATTGTGTGTGGTAGGCCCCAAAGGTAGTTTTTTTTAATTTTGTCACTGTCAAGAACTTGTGAAATTTGGTTTGACCGAAATGAAACATAGACACATCTGTGAAGCATGGCGCATAACGCACACAAATGTACCTTCTGTAAGGCTTATTGTGGTTAGATTAATCGAGCCCGATGAGATACTAGAGCCTAACTGGCTGTGCCTGTTATTATCTAGGGAGATGTTCAGTGAACAGCTTGATAAATCCATCCCTAGGCAGTCTAAAAGCACCAAACTGGACAACGTAGAAGCTGAAAGTTTGGTACATGCTGGAGTTCTGGCAACAGGCAAGGGCTGCCGCGCAATGAGGCTTTGAACGGCTCCAAATAGCCGTTGGCATTGTTTCTGGGAGATATGGACAGATTCTGTGCCTAGTGCGACTTTTAAAAAGGACTAGTGTGTTAGTGAAACTAAACGCAAGGGCTACTATGTTCTTGAAAGTAATATTCGATTCGAATGAATCCCATCATGACCTAACTCTTGAAGTTTAAGAAACTATATTAGATATATTCAAATCGCTGCTCCGAATAGCCTGCAAAATAGCTGTCATTCCAAAATGCAACACCAACTTCTAATTTATAGAAAATTAATGCGGGAAACTGTTGTACAACACATTTAAAGGCAAACTTAATTGACGCAAGTAGCTGGGAAACAAAATGTGCTGACCCAACGAAGCAGGAACCTTTTCAAGCACAAGTTGTTAAACATCACTGAAAGCGGTAAAAAGACGCTCGACTAACATATAGTAAGACCAATAACGCCCGAACTAATAGCCCCGGGACCAGACTCCAGAAATCTGAAGAGAACTGCTCCGGGGTCGTCACTGACCTTGTCCCCGCAGTTTGGCATCAGCCCGTGCGCATCCCATCAATCTCGTCTTGTCAGTACTAGTGAAAAACATGAAGACAACTCCATTCGTAACACAGTTGCAGTCAACATCCAAAACAATCTACCCGTCGCAGAGCCCATCCCCTTCTCTATACTGAATAGTCTGCAACTTTGTACTTCAGATGATGTTTAGGTTAAACTGAATTTTAGTTATCTTGGCCCACTGTAAGTCGTCCTATGGCACTAAACTCCCACCCACCATTCCTGGACCCTGCATCCCTCTTTAGAGGATTGTTCAAAACTCCACCTGAGAATCGAGGCCCGGAGACTGTCATCCTCCACTGAAGTGACGTATGGTTATGATATTAGCTAAGCTCATGGGTTAGGATTCCCAGTTCAGAGCGCTCAAAACAGATTCGGCCTTTTCCACCTTCCTTATGTATCTCAATGGGAAAAAGCAGGAGTAGCATACGAGGACGATTATTAGATCTTCAAAGGGTTTACTGCAAAAATTCATCGTAACTGAACACTAACTGCCGGATATGCTTTTGAAGTTAGCCATCTGGTACCGAAAGCGCTGAATTTTTTCTATCATTATAATGGCGTTATGGATTTAAAATTCAACTTCGGCATTTTAATGAGCAAATTTTTAAAAAGTTTTTGGTCAAATTTTGAAATCAGAAGCAAAAATTTGCTTAACTGCAGGTTAGCTGTATCCTAGGTCGAATTCTGTTATGTAACAGACATATTCCAGCCTTAAAAAATACAGGCAGATCTTCGTACCGACCGGCTGCTTCAAAAACTCAGTTTTATTAAGTAGACCAGGATCTATCGATACTTTAATGGGTGCACCTGAAACAAGCGAATCGGAACACCACTGTACGTGAGAGGTCGTAGAATTGACTTCGCGCGAATTTGGGACGCAGCAGCTACCCCGCTTTGCTCGCCATGGAGTCGACAGAGCTGTTGATTAAAGCCATTAAAGTGGCCGACAAAAATAAGGCCACATATACGCGTATCACACATGTGATAGCTCTCAACTCCATACCAAATAGTACATCCGGGCACATCGTTCAGAGTAGGACCAGAATTCACGGGTCATGGCTACCAGCGCTCTTAACTATTTAGTGAAAAAACGTACCGCTATCCTTCATATAACATACCATTGGCAAATTATACATAAGCTGCCTGCGAATGATGTTGAGCGCAGAAATGGCGCTTTAAGTCCGCTCTATTGCGGTTTACACTGCCCACTTCCAAGTGGAATCACCTGCATAATCTGCGGTCGTTCTGCATACCCAGGCGGCACTTAACAGGAACAGATTTTCTGATATTAAGGTTCTATTCTCAAAATAACATATCTGGACGGGTAGAGAAACTGCAGACCTCAAGGCCGATTTGCACGATCTGTCCTCGATTACATTCACGAAATCCCTCCAAAGGCTAAGCACACAGGTCAAAAAATGAGGCTTATTTCGTTCAGAGGTTAAAAGATTTTAAAACCAACCTTGAATCCTGAAGGTGTATAGAAAAAGGAACAATAAAGGAGTGATTTGTAAAATACGGAGTTTCGATGGAAATATTTCCACCATGCCGTATATGGCGGTAGCCGAGAGGAAAACTGTACACTCGTACAAGTCTCATCGATTTTTTAAGCTTATATTGGCGTGTCCCTACTATTTAAGCAATTATAATTGTAACAACTTTGACTCTATTTATAGACTCAAATGTAACTATCTTAAAAGGTAAGTAGCTAAAATTAGTTATAGGTAATGATAACTGTTATATGATAATACCTCAGAAGCCAGGTAAAAAAATTCCCCATCTGGTTGCAGCTGAAATTCAATGGGTTTTTCGCCATATCTAAACTCTAAAGCCATTAAATTATGTGGGTGAACTGCACACAAATATTTGTATCTGGCACATTTTCACACGCAGCGAAACAAATTAAGGAATGAGAGGAATCACAATCTCCACTGATGAGATATTAGTTTCTTTTTGATGTAGTTTCTTTGCTCGCATCCATACAACCAGATTTATAACGGTAATTCACAGACGAATCCATAAATCCTATGGCGCGAATGTTCCTGCGACTACTTTGCTCAAAATCATGGGCTATTTCTAAGAAACCAATCATTTCTTTAACCAACAATACCAGTGACCACTAAAAAGAACGCCAATGGCACCAAAAAACCTTGCTTTTGCCGAAATAACTATGCAGAACTTGGATTCTGTGGCTCTTCCATTAGTTAACTCTGTGTTTTAAGTAGGATATGTTTGAGAGAGAGAGAGAGGGGGAATGCGCTTTATTTTGAAGTATCATTCAAAATTTTCAGCAAAAATATAAATGCGTACACTCACTAAGATAAAAGGATAAGTAAACATAATATGCAAGCACACGTAACAGGAACCCGATTCCTGTTATGAGAAACGATGACGGTTTCGAGATATCAGAAAATAAAAACAAAGCTGAACACTTTTCCCAGTTCTTTCAGTCGTTTTTCACTAGGAAAGCTATTTTTATTTCACCATGTTACGAGACTACAGGAATGCCACTTATTCAGGATATGCTCTTTCAAGAAGCGGTGGTCTTTGAAGAACTAAAACGTCTGAAGGCATGCAAATCCCCTGGCAAAGCTACTCCTCGAAATTGCTCGAGAGCTGGCGAAAACGCTTTCGTTGCTGTGCCAGAAATCGTTCGTTACGGGAATTCTTCCTACCCACTGAAAAACAGCCCACATCGCACCGCTTAACAAAAGTGGTAGTCGTGCATTTGCTACAAATTACAGGCCTGTCAGCCTGAACTCAATCTGTTGCAAGGTTATGGAGAAGGTTGTCAAAAAGGAATTGATGATTTATTTAGAAACCCGTAACCTCTTATCGACTGCATAATACGGCTTTCGTTGGTGGAAGATTCTGTGTTACGACCTTACTTTATACGATGCAAAGCTGGACAAAAGCACTCGATGCAAACGAAACTGTGCATGTTGCCTACATTGATTTCCAGAAGGCCTTCGATAGTGTTCCACACCAGCGTCTACTTCACAAGTTGAGAATGTTCGGTATTGCTGGCAAACTTCTTACTTGGATCAAGAATTTTCTCATCGGTCGTTCCCAAGTGGTCTGTGTAGGCTGATCGCGATCAAAGCGCACAATTATCAAAAGTGGAGTCCCACAAGGTTCAGTGCTCGGACCGATCCTATTTCGCTTGTTCATTAATGATTGTGTACAGGAATTGGACTGTAACTTTGCTATGTTTGCGGACGATATAAAAATCTGGAAAGTTTTCCACAATGCTGCTGATGCAGACAATTTCCAAGAAAATCTTCGTCGATTGGACGAGTGGTCCCGCAAATGGCTCTTGTCCTTCAACTCAAACAAATGCACCCTGCTACGTCTGGGAAATCGAAATCAGGTCACTGATATGTGACCCTACTATTTGAACGGTTTGCCACTCCGAGAAGCACACACACACACAGAAGGATCTTGGAGTTTGGATGAAAGACAACCTGAAGCGTTCTACGCATAGTTCCAAGGCAGCTAATTTCGCCAATTCAATACTGTACGCTATCAAGTGGGCATTTAAAGTTTTCTATGAAGACTGCTTTTCTAAAGTCTTTGGTACATTTGTAAGGCCACATCTTGAATATGCGATCCAAGCCTGGTGACCGTGGACCCAATAGGACTACAATATGCTCGAAAGGGTGCAGCGGCGAGCCACAAAATTAGTAAGAGTTCAATCTGAACTGCCATATGAGATTTGTCTAAATAACCTAAAGCTCTATCCTCTGAGTTATAGGCAGTTGCACTGAGACTAGATAAAAACCTTCCGTATCGTGCTTGGCATGGATTGCGCCCTCCTATGTTGAGACTTTTTCCAACTTGCCACTACGAAAAATCTCCGAGGTCATCCATTCAAACTAAGTGCGCCCCACGTAAGATTGAATGTAAGGAAGTATTTTTTCACCAACCATGTCGTGGAACCGTTGAATAACCTACCTGAGGCGATTGTTATGTCCCAGTCTGTGTATACATTAAAACATCGGCTTGACATACATATGTTACAGCACCACGAAGACTATGTGACTACTTAACCTTAACAATATCAGTGTACCACGTAAACCTGCTAGCATTCACTTGACTGTTACTTCTTGAATTTGCCTCTTATTCTTGCTACTTTTATGTAACAAATAGGGATTTCAAAGGCGTAAGCCTATTTTCCTCAAATACACTGAACTGAACTGAAAATCAAAGAGTCAAAAATGTACATCTAGCAGGGAGACAGTTCTAGTCTGAGCTTTTTTTATTTCAGTCTCTTCACGCGTAAGGTAGCGTGCTAGAAATGGCAAAACGGAGCGCTGGTATGCCGCTGTACGGCAGGCTATGCGGCGAACGCCTCGGCGCATCGGACGGGAAGACTTCACAGTGATCAGCTAAGAGTGGAGGGGGTGGGTTTAATCTTCATTGATTCGCCCAGCGAATTGTTTGACTGTCGTAAAGTGACGTTTTGCTATCAAATCCATTAAACAGTATAAGAAACACCAGCAACAGAAGAGAGCATTCGGATAATACGTTTTAAAATTAAAAAATCCTTTTTAAGCAAGGCTGGAAAAATCACAGTAGAGCAATAAACAGGCAGTTGTTCAGGCAGTCACACAATGTCCACCGACCGACCAGCCGTGTGCCCAGCTTAAAGCCACCCTCCTACGCTTTAATAATGGGTCCGACCATCAACTGTACCATCAACACATTCACGAGGAGTGTTTGGATGACCAGAAACCCACCAAACTCCTCAGAAGGATGCAAATACTTCGTTGTGAGCTGTATATTGACGAAACATTATTTAGGCACATGTTCCTAGGGCTTCTGCCCACCGATGTTCAAACCATCCTGGCATCTGGCTATAAGGATCTCTCAGTTTCACGGCCAGCCGATATGGTGGACAGGATGTTGGAGGTTCAATGGTTCAAGCCGCTTTCCATTTCCCAGCTCTCCACTTCCCCCTAACGGAGGTCTAATGAGCACCTTGTGATGCAGATGGCTGCCATTACGACAGAGATTTATTTATTGCCAGTTTACAGGCAAGATCAACAAAACATATACAGCAGAAGGTCAAGCTGACAGTAAAAAAAAACTCCTGGTCGTTTATTCAGGTAATTTCATGAGAAAAACTGCAGCTTTTTGAATAATTAAAGTTCACGACAGGGAAATGTTGACACAGGTGCCCGGTGAAGAACTTCTTCATTCAGTGTTATGAATCTGGTATTCTGCGCCAGCGGGTATGTTGGCGAGCGGCTGTTCGCTGTCGACTGAGAAATAAGCCGATTGAAGTCTGCAGAGCCAGTTATATTGCCCTCAGCATGAAGTCCGCACAGGATTCAGAGTCCGTGAACACCGTCAGAACCAAAAAGCGCTTCCACAGAGTCAGCACCCAAAAGTTTTGTAAGGTGTCCTGAATGGTCAAGGTCATCGTGTGCAAAGGAACCACGTATCCTTTTGTTCTCCGGCTTGGACAGTTTGAAAATCGTTAACACTTCGCTTGTTATGATTCTGACATTAAAACTGCCACTGCACGAACGTAATTGCTCTTCGCAATTTTCGGGAATTTTTCTTGTGCCGAATTACCTCACAAAACGACATCAAATTGGAATTTGTTTATCACCTTCGTCGACTTGATAAAAACAGCCTCTACACCAATACAATCTGACAACCGCTCAGTGAACCAAAAGTGCAAAACCCTTGAAGATCTGATGTTATCCAGGACCTTTGACCTCTACAAACGGCTGAGTCGTTCCTGAATATTCTTCCTATTGTTTATTGTTTTTTTTAAAAGTGGTTTTGAACGAATAGGCGCATTTATTGCTCATATTGTTTCTATTGCGGCGTCGTTGGACTTCCGTTTGAAATTCGTTCGTCTCCAAGCTTTTGATTTTTGGCCAATAATCTGTTCCCAAAGTCAGGATTCAACGAAATAAGTTGTCATTGGATCACATATTGTCTGTTTATCAGGATCAGCTTATAATTGTTTATAGACATTGTGATATTCAGGCTCACGAAAATTGATATCGGAATCTCGAATAATAAGCTAACTCAGCTTTATTTGGATCCTGCCTCATACGGGCTTCAGAAAACAGTCTCTCGCCAGGAAAGGTGTCTACATCAGAAAGGAACGGAGAACAACTGGCAAACTCACTTCGAAGGCTGCATCATTCTTTTCTTCGTATTAGCATTCCATAGTGAATTCGGTTCGGAAAAGCACTTCTTTTTGTGCTCAGTAATCTATTCGCTTGATAATTTAAGCTGCTTGTTAAAACTTAATGCATCCTCGTAGAGATCTTGCTGGCATGGGAAATGCAAATGTGCACGACCCGACCACGCGAGAAAATTATTCACCACTTCGGCCAGGACTCGAAACACCAACCTGTCGATTAGCTACCGATGCTCTTGACCGCTCGGCCACGCCCGGGAAGCCAGCAGACAAAACAAATAATATACACTTCAAAAATAATGATCTCTCCTATCTTTGTAAACTGTTTTCGATTTCATGTGACAAAAACTTACCAGAAATACTCAAGTCCCTCTCAGCAGACCGAGAAGAACCACGAAGCAGCCATATTGAAGAAAGCAGCGCACTACTGAACATTACCAAAACTAAGCTAAACAGTGAAGGGCTGGCACACTGTGATGGACGCCGAGGACTCACAACCAGAGTTGAGAGATTAGAAGGAGACCTCGATCTCCTATCGGAAATAATATCAGTCCTCATAAAACATAATAAAATTAACTCGCCGAAACACGATGCAAATGAGCCAAAAAACATCAGCAAACTAGAACATAATCATCGAAAGGAAACGGTAGAAGTCAAAAGGCACAACATTAAGCGAAACAAAAAGAGAAAAAGAACGAAGTCATTAGAACAAACCTCTGAGTCAGTTGAAATACAGATGACCATATAGAAAATAAGCGAGGAGGAAATTATGTCTTGCATTCCCCCAGGTTCGGGAAATCTGGTGCACATAGAATCCGACTGCACAAAAGTAAATCAGCGATCGACGGTCTCTGAAAATTCAAAAAACAGTAATCGTAAGGTATTTTTACTGCGACGGACGAGCGACAGCAGCATGCTCTTTTCATGTCCATCGAACTACAATGAAGCAGTGCATGGTAGCCAGCAAATTAATGGCGGAAAAGTGGCCTGTGACTTATCGACAGACCTGGATGACACAAACCAAAATTCAGGTTTCCCGGTTGCTATTCGAGCAAACGCATTGTCAGGAAAACTCACGCTCTTTAAAAGGTTCATAGAGATGTCTGCAAATCAACCAACAGGCTCATCGATGAAGACAAATTTGAACACAGTATTAAAGACTGTAACAAAGGGAATGATTAAACCTTTCATCACTAAAAGAAAGCAGGATGCAGAAACGAGTTTTTTCCCTGACAGATCATTTTGTCAAAAGAAAGGGTAAAACAGGATCTGCTGACATTTCAAAATTTATTGAATGATACGCAAGAAACTGGTGTGACAGTCGACATCAAAAAGATCTTTCGATTGGGGCCTCTCGTTACAAATGAAACGCATAAGGTTTGACCAAGACCATTAAAAGTCGTTTTGGGGAGCAAACAGCAGGTAGATCTATTGCTCTCTCGAAAGTCCCGACTACGAAAGAATCATTGTGGAGTTTTTTTTTCAGCCGGATTACTCTCCCACCGATTGGATGAAAATGAGGACATTGGTAGCAGAATTGAAAAGACGTCAATACGAGGGGGAACACAACTTGAAAATTGTAGACAACAAAATAGTCAAAACGGTGCGCTCGTTTTATGGGAACATCCGGTGAAATTGACGGCAACCACGCCGGTCAAAAGCCCGACCAAATGCCTATAGATTTGAACCCAGACAGGAGACTGGATATATCTTGTGAAATATTGAGCAAAAATCGCCATGTGGAAGAAAGAACCAAAAATCTTCAGAAATAGAGGGAACAAAACAAGATTAAAATGATGTACACAAATGTGCAGAGTCTATTGAACAAAATGGATGAAATTAAACTGGTCGTGGACCATTTACAACCTGACTTCATAGCTCTAACTGAAACATGGTTAAATGAACAAATCGCAGACACAGAAGTCAGGATAGGTGGATTTCAGCTTATCCGCATGGATAGAAACGGACGTAGGGGTGGTGGAATCGCAATGTTTATACGAGAAGGCATTGACTTCATTCCGGATGGGCCATCGCCAAATAGGATCTCGTCTTGCGAAATACTTTGTTGTAAACTGAAAGTCCCAAACCAACCAGACCTCCATATTGCCGTGGTATATCGACCCCCAGGACAGCGAACGGACACGGACGAAGCACTCATCACAGAGGTAAAGCAAATCTGCCGTAGCAAACATTTATTAATACTTGGAGATTTCAACGCTCCCGATATCGATTGGGTGTCAATGTACTGCTCGCGATCAGAAAATTCATTCGAACAGAAATTACTTTAGTTGGTAAATGACGAGTTTCTTACCCAACATGTCGCAATGAAGACGCGGTTCCGAAATGGGCTGCAGTCAAGCTGTTTAGATCTAATCATTAGTAGAGACGACAATTGCATCCTTGCATTAAGTTCTTACGTGCCGCTTGGACGAAGTGATCAAAGTGTTCTTGCTTAGAGTACAGTCATTTTTCTGTACCCAAACGTCGTGCAGTTAGGCAGAGAAATGTATGGAAAGGGGATTATCCAAAATGAAAGAATTAATGAATGGGATAGACTGGAGCCCTGCACATGTACCTAACCGAAATTCTGCCTGGTTCTTCATTAGTAACTTGATTCAGCAGTTGTTAGAGAAATTCTGCCCACTTAAAAGGCGATCGTGCGTCTCCCGACCCAAGTGGGTGACATCGGAAATAAAAAGGAATCTCAAGAAGAAAAGAAGACTGTGGAAAACATATGCCAGATATCAACAACCCGAACATTTTTCTGCTTTTAAGAAACAGCAAAATCGGTGTCGAAATCTTCTGAGAAAAGAAAGATCAGCTTTTGAGTCGGAAATAGTCAAAGAAATACCAAGAAATTCGAAAAGGTTTTATGCTAACGTTAATAAGGCAAAACGAAATCGCGACTGCATTCCTTGTCTTAAAGACCGTCAGGGAAACAACTTAACTGATAACTCTGATAAGACCAGCCTCTTATCCAATTTCTTTATGTTGGACAAAATCATTAGAAATGGGTTTGTCAGTCGATGCGGTCTACATTGACTTATGCAAAGCCGTTGACAGGGTTCCACACAAACGTCTGATCTTTAAGCTCCGTCAAATGGGTGTGACTGGCAACCTACTCAAATGGTTGGCCGACTTTCTCACAGACAGGTGCCAGCGTGTTTGTATCGGAGACGCCAAGTCTCACTGGGAAACCGTTCACAGTGGAGTTCCGCAGGGCAGCGTTCTGGGTCCCATTTTGTTTCTGATATACGTAAACGACTGCCTGGATTGTCTGACATGCGAGAAGGTAATGTTCGCTGACGATTTGAAGTTATGGAACTCGATTGAAAAACCGCAGGATGCACGAAAATTACAACAAAAATTAGATCGCTTGCAAACATGGTGTGATGAGTGGCTGCTGAACCTTAATCTTAACAAATGCCAAATAATCCGACTGCGGTTTAGTTCCAGAAGGCTGATTAGATTTGAATACCAGTACTCCATCAGTGGTCACCAACTCCAGGAGGTTAACATTCTAAAGGACTTGGGTATATATATAACACCAACTCTCAAACCATCGTCGCACTGTGCGAATATCGCAAAGAAAGCTATGTGTATCTTAGGCGCAATCAGGAGGTCCTTCGTTAATTTTGACGGAGAGCTTTTTGGGCGCGTGTTTGGAACATATATCCGGCCGGTGTTGGAATATTGCGTTCAGGCGTGGCGCCCTTGGACGAAACATGACTACGCTCTGCTGGAGAAAGTTCAACGGAGGGCAACGAAACTAGTCAGCGGATTGGAATGCCTACCCTATGAGGGCCGCCTAGAAAGACTTAAACTTTTTCCTCTCTCTTATAGGCAATACAGAAGGGATTTGTATATTTGTATATTTTGAAGGGTTACAGGCATTGCCCTTGATGACCCTATTAATGTTAGGTTATCATTGCATGTGTACAGTCAATATAAAATGATGTACATTTTAAAATGTTTGAGTCAAAGCATAAGATAACTTCAAATGCGTTTTCACAGCCATAGGCGAAACATTGTGGAGGAAAAGTAGAGCCCGAAAGATTTTAAAAGGCTGGTTTTAAGAAATCATGCTGTGACAGTCGTCTTTTGTCAAATACAATGCAACCAAGCCTTCTTTTAAAATCAATAATGCTTTCAGAGTTAACCATCTCGCTTGGTAACGAGTTCCAAGGTCGAACCACTCGTTGGCTGAAACAAAACTTTCTGAGGTTCAATCGCGTGCGTTCGCTATTAACCTTGTAAGGATGACCACGCAGATGAGTTGTGCAGGCAAAGTCGAAGAAATCCTCCGATCTCAGGGTGGAATCATGGCCCCGAATAATCCGGAATGTCCAGAGCAGGCTACACCGTAAGTGCCTGTAGGAAAGAGGAAATAAGTCAAGCTTTTTCAATCTGTCTTGGTACGGTAAAGTCTTAAGACCGTCAACCATCTTCGTTGCTCTCCGTTGCACCTATTCGAGGAGGTCAACATCTTTCTTCATCCACAGTATCCAAGCTGGTACTCCGTAATCTAAATGTGGTCTCACAAAGGCGCCATAGACTTTTCCGCATAGATCAGGGGGGAATATTTTAAACGCACGTCTGATCCAATGTAGTGTACATGTTGCCTTCTGGACTGCTTTCTTACAGTGTTCTGAGGGCATCAAATTCACAGTTGTCCACATGCCCAGATATTTGTATGTTTCGACTTCTTTTAATGCAGTGCCATTAATAAAGTACTGGTGTCTCAGAGATACTTTTCGACCGGCGCTCAGATGTAGGATCACGCACTTGGATACATTAAACTTAAGAAGCCACTTAGCCGACCAGGCACTTAGTTTGTCGATATTCGATTGTCACCCTTTTGCGTCATCAGCGCAGCTGACTTCAGTCCATATTTTTATGTCATCTGCGAACATGACAGCTTCACAATCTAGGTCATTGAGACAGTCGTTTACGTAGATTAGGAAGAGTAGGGGGCCCAAAACAGAACCCTGTGAAACACCACTTTCTACTTTTACCCATTCTGAGCTAGAGTTTCCAACAACAACTCTCTGTACTCTGAAAGACAAGAAACTCTTGATCCAATTGAAAAGTTTTTCCTTGAATTCCTCCGTTCCAAATCTTCTGCAAAAGAAGCCCGTGTGGTACACTATCAAAGGCTTTTTTGAATTCAAAAATACAACATCTACTGCATGACCCTTATCTGTGGCCTTTGTCCATTTCTCGTGCGACTGAAGGGCACTCGTGAGACAGTAACGTCCTGGACGGAAGCCGTGTTGGGCATCGCATAGGATTTGGTTGTTTTTCCAGATAGCGCATTAAATGCCTCTTGATAATACGCTCCATTATTTTGCACGCTATGCAAGTTAAACTGACAAGGGCGGTAATTTGCACAGTCGAGTCGTGAACCTCCTTTATAGTTCGGGGCGATGAATGCGCACTTCCATTTCTTTCGGGAGTTTGCTTTCTTCGAAGGACTTTTGGAATATGATGGACAGCGGTATGCACAGTTCGTTAGCAAGTTCTCTTAGGGCTAAAGCAGGAATTCTATCCGGCCCAGGCGACTTGGCTGGTTTTATACGGAGTAATTCGGTTTTAACTACGGTCGGTGAAAAGTCTAGGTCTAGGTCCTCTGTTGTGGATGAGGAGGAGATGGAGGAGTAAGGTAAAGGGGGGGTACACATTGGTTGACAAACTGTTTGAAAAGCAGCAAAATTATTAGGCTCTCTAGTGAAGACGGTCTGGAAGAATTTGGAAAGAAGGGATGCTTTAACCTGGTCATCGGTCTCCAGTTTTCCGTCTGCAGACCTAAGGGCAGGTATCATCTCCTGAATTCTCTTTGTACTCCGTATGTAGCCATATAGCATTTTTGGGGTGTTCCAACGATTTTTTTGCAGTATGTTTAGCTCAAACTTCCTCCGCAGCTTAGTAGCCTCACATTTACAAACGTTGCGTTGTTGCTTATATTCCCGTAAGTGAGCATCGGAGCCGGTTTGTCTGTAACGCCTCCAGAAGCAATTTCTTTTTTTGAAAGAGGCCTGCAAGTTTGAGTTTATCCACTTTGGGCGGTTTGTGGTTGTCTTTTTCCTGAGAGGACAGTTGAGGTAAACAATCCTTTTCAATAACGAACTCAATGTCGTCCAATCTTTAATGGTTTCACCATGTAGTTCTGTTTCCCAGGATATCTCTGACAGTTGTCTTCTCATAAGTGAGTAGTCCCCCTTCCAAATGTTTCTTACCCAAGTATCGGGTAAATTTGGTTTGGGGAAAACAGTGAGTACTCGAAGCGCAGCGTAATGTGATCACTTGATCTTAGTCTTCAAACTGGTCAGAGGAGTTGATTGTGCTCTTCAGATGGCCAACGTTTTTGAATTGGCAAACATGAAAAGTCTCCGAGGTCACCAATACAAACTGAAAAGAAATCACGCCAAACTTGAAGTGCGGGCCAACTTCGTTTCCCAACGGGTGATTGACGAATGGAACAAACTGCCAGCCTCAGTTGTTCAGGCTGAAAGCGTTGAAATGTTTAAAAGAAGACTTGATGCATTTTTACTTGATGAACATATAATAAGTCGACAGCAATGATTGATATACTAAAACGACTATCGCCATGTAAAATTTGCTTGTTTTGCTAGCGTCTATCTGTAAATAGGGTTTTCAAAGGCTCTGCCTATCTCCCTTATATATACTGGATTATACTGAATTATACCGAGGAACCACCTTTTGACGAGGACGAATCCTACAGTACTGCCACATCTACAAACAAAATAAGCATGGTGTCGTTCCCAATGGACACAGTAAGAAAAACTCTGAAACAGCTACAGCCCACTCAATCACCTGGCCCAGATGCTATACCCGCAAATGTTCTCAATGAACTCACAGACCAGCTGGCCTCTCCGCTCTCCAAGATATTTGAAAGTTCGATGGAGGCGGGGGCTCTGCCTACCGAGTGGAAGATAGCCAACATAACCCCTATCTATAAAGGAGGAGAGAGGACATCACCAAACAGTTTCCGACCAGTCAGCCTCACAAGTATCCGTTGCAAAATGATGAAGAAGATAATCAAAACGGAACTGATGAGGCATATTGAAGAGAATACATTGCTAAGTTCATATCAACATGGATTTCGAAGTGGTCAATCCTGCCTCACAAACCTGCTCACATCCATGGAAAATTGGACAAAATCATTAGAAATGGGTTTGTCAGTCGATGCGGTCTACATTGACTTATGCAAAGCCGTTGACAGGGTTCCACACAAACGTCTGATCTTTAAGCTCCGTCAAATGGGTGTGACTGGCAACCTACTCAAATTGTTGGCCGACTTTCTCACAGCCAGGCGCCAGCGTGTTTGTATCGGAGACGCCAAGTCTCACTGGGAAACCGTTCACAGTGGAGTTCCGCAGGGCAGCGTTCTGGGCCCCATTTTGTTTCTGATATACGTAAACGACTGCCTGGATTGTCTGATATGCGAGAAGGTAATGTTCGCTGACGATTTGAAGTTATGGAACTCGATTGAAAAACCGGAGGATGCGCGGAAATTACAACAAAACTTAGATCGCTTGCAAACATGGGGTGATGAGTGGCTGCTGAACCTTAATCTTAACAAATGCCAAATAATCCGACTGCGGTCTAGATCCAGAAGGATTATTAGGTTTGAATACCAGTACTTAATCAGTGGTCACAAACTCCATGAGGTAAATATTCTAAAGGACTTGGGTATATGGATAAAACCAACTCTCAAACCATCGTCGCACTGTGCGAATATCGCAAGTAAGCTATGTGTATTTTAGGCGCAATCAGGAGGTCCTTTGTTAATTTTGACGGAGAGCTTTTTGGGCGCGTGTTTGGAATATTTATCCGGCCGGTGTTGGAATATTGCGTTCAGGCATGGCGCCCTTGGACGAAACATGACTACGCTCTGCTGGAGAAAGTTCAACGGAGGGCAACGAAATTAGTCAGCGGATTGGAATGCCTACCCTATGAGGGCCGCCTAGCAAGACTTAAAATTTTTCTCTCTCTTATAGGCAATACAGAGCGGATATGATCTTAGTCTTCAAACTTGTCAGAGGAGTTGATTGTGCGTCTATCTGTAAATAGGGTTTTCAAAGGGTCTGCCTATCTCCCTTATATAAACTGAATTATACTGAATGTAGAAAACTAGTGACTGCTCTCGTAAACTAGGGATAGCTTTTATGAATTTTGATTTTTCTGGGTAGCTTATTCCAGATTGCTAAAGCGTTTACCGAAAAAAAACAACTGTCGGTATCTTACTGTGCGTGCGAAAGGAAGAAATAAAAATACATCTCGATGACTGGTGCGCCGAGAGTGGTCGAGCTGCCTCAGAGATGTAAGGGAGTTAAATGTACGATAATTTAAAAATTTAAAAACAGTAAAAATAGTCCCTTCTGTAATCTGCGAAGCCACAGCAGGTCAAGGCTTGTAAGCTCACGGCGTTTTTACTAGGACAGTTTTCGGTGTTCTGAATAGAAAATGCTTTTTGTAAAGAAGTGCTGGACTGATTCTATCTTCTTTGTTCACAAGCGTGCAGTAGGCTAAATATAATTCAATTTATATAAGGGAGATAGGCAAAGCTTTTGAAAACCCTTTTTACAGATAGACGCTAGCAAAAGAAACAAATGTTACATGGCGATAGTCGTTTAAGTAGATCGATCATTGCTGTCGACTAAATATATGTTCATCAAGTAAAAATGCATCAAGTCTTATTTTAAACATTTCTACGCTTTCAGCCTGAACAACTGAGGCTGGCAGTTTGTTCCATTCTTCAATCACCCGTTGGGAAAAGAAGTTGGCCCACACTACAAGTTTTGCGTGGTTTCGTTTCAGTTTGTATTGGTGACCTCGGAGACTTGTCATGTTTGCCAATTCAAAAAAAGTTGGCCATCTGAAGAGCACAATCAACTCCTCTGACAAGTTTGAAGACTAAGATCATATCCCCTCTGTATTGCCTATAAGAGAGAGAAAAGTTTTAAGTCTTGCTAGGCGGCCCTCATAGGGTAGATATTCCAATCCTCTGACTAGTTTCGTTGCCTTCCGTTGAACTTTCTCCAGCAGAGCGTAGTCATGTTTCGTCCAAGGGCGCCACGCCTGAACGCAATATTCCAACACCGGCCGGATATATGTTCCAAACACGCGCCCAAAAAGCTCTCCGTCAAAATTAACGAAGGACCTCCTGATTACGCCTAAAATACACATAGCTTTCTTTGCGATATTCGCACAGTGCGACGATGGTTTGAGAGTTGGTTTTATCCATATACCCAAGTCCTTTAGAATATTTACCTCATGGAGTTTGTGACCACTGATTAAGTACTGGTATTCAAACCTAATCATCCTTCTGAATCGAGACCGCAGTCGGATTATTTGGCATTTGTGAAGATTAAGGTTCAACAGCCACTCATCACACCATGTTTGCAAGCGATGTAAGTTTTGTTGTAATTTCCGCGCACCCTCCGGTTTTTCAATCGAGTTCCATAACTTCAGATCGTCAGCGAACATTACCTGCTCGCATGTCAGACGATCCAGGCAGTCGTTTACGTATATCAGAAACAAAATGGGACCCAGAACGCTGCCCTGTGGAACACTGGCGCCTGTCTGTGAGAAAGTCCGCCGACCATTTGAGAAGGTTGCCAGTCACACCCATTAGACAGAGCTTAAATAGTTTTATTGATTTGGCATTGCTTGGCGCCGTCAAATTCTTAGAACACAGGAAAGAACCAAAAACAAACTCCTCTTTTCATTTAACACTTAAGCTTTGGTTTGTTTGTTTGCTTAAATATCAGTGTTGAAATGACGAGTTTATTTTAAGTAAAAAAACCTGTTTTCCAAGGTTTAGAAATAGCAAAAAATGAAGTAAAAACAGCTATACAGAATGAAGATGAATGTATCAGGGAAATAATGTTTAGAGTCAAGACTAGACTGTTATTGACGTTCGAGGGTATTCATTTGACAGAGGTAGAAACGTCTGCGGTCGATTCGAAGGGATAGGTACTTCCAATCAGATGCGAGCGCAGTCGATTCCGGTGTGGGGTCTTCCGAATAATTAGACTTAGTTGACTGATTGCTAAAAAGGTGAAAATAGATTAGGAGCAAGAAAAGTTCAACGGTAAGAAACTTTCAATGCAGTCATACAGTCTTCATATGTGTATTATATATCATAGTGTTGATTAAGTTTGATCTAGCTGTTTGAAACAGCTAGTACCATTCGTTTCATAAAGCTATATCAAAACCTAGACGTGCGGCTCATTGCGCATTCGAATAACATAGAGCATAAATGATGTTAAAAACGGAAAAACATACTACTAACAGACAGAGATAAAAATAATAAGTTTTGCAAGTTATTTTTTAAAAGCAAATTGTTTACTAATCATAAAAATTATACATAAAAATAAAAGACGCTATTCAAAAACATTTTTAAAATGTAAAGTTATCATAATTTGTTAAAATAGTTTTAACAATAGAAAAAAAGCTGCTTGTAGATAATGAATATATAAATCATTAAATTGAGAGCCCTTATGCATAGCCAGAGGATAGGTATTTATGAGTCTTGGAGGTCACTAACCACCACTTATAGCTTGCCCATAACCAGAGGGTGTACCACATAACCAGATGATAAGATTCTTAATCTCTGTGTGCGTTGCAGGTCGTCGTAGGTGGTTTATAAAAGGACATGAAATAACTAATCGTGGGAGATTCTGGCCTGAGTATACGGTTCTAGTGAAATGGCTATCACCGCACGCAAATTACGTTTGGATTTTCAGCCCAAATTCTATGTTGAAGAACTGATGTTGAAAAATGCCCTATCTTATTCAAAAATAGATGTGTGCTATTATTTAACATATATGGTTTGATTTTTATTTTAAATTCTCGTATGGTTCGACTATTTCTAATAGAATTTGGCAGGGCATTCCATATTGTCACGTATCTTATGGAATAGAAGTGGGATCGTTGGGCCTTTTTGAATTTCGGAATTTTTATAATATTTTCTGAATATCTAGTGTCTCGGGGGCCGTTTTGATTTGTTAGTATATTCATTCTGAGAATGTCTTGGTCATGTGTGATTTTGAATAGAAAAGTGAGACCATTTTTGAGTCTTCTGCTCCAGACTGGTTGAATATATCAGACGTTTGTGTGGAACCCTGTCAAAGGCTTTGCTCGTATTGACGTCTTTTCAATTCTGCTACAAGTGTCCTCATTTTCATCCGATCGGTGGGAGAGTAATCCGGCTGAAAAAACTCCACAATGATTCTTTCGTAGTCGGGACTTTCGAGAGAGCAATAGATCTACCTGCTGTTTGCCCCTCAAGACGACCTTTAACGGTCTTAGTCGAACCTCATGCGTTTCATTTCTAACAAGAGGCCCCAATCGAAAGATCTTTTTGATTTCGACTATCACACCAGTTTCTTGCGTATCATTCAATAAATTTTGGAATGTCAGCAGATCCTGTTTTACCCTTTCTTTTTGCGTTTTCCTAGTAGTCTCGGAGACTCCCTGAAATACCAGGCAAAATGATCTGTCAGGTAAAAACTCGTTTCTGCATCCTGCTTTCTTTTAGTGATGGAAGGTTGAATCATGCCCTTTGTTACAGTCTTTAATACTGTGTTCATATTTGTCTTCATCGGTGAGCCTGCTGGTTGATTTGCAAACATCTATATGAACCTTTCAAATAGCGTGAGTTCTCCTGACAATGCGTTTGCTCGAATAGCACCCGGGAAACCTGAATTTTGGTTTGCGGCATCCAGGTCTGTCCATAAGTCGCAGGCCGATTTTCCACCATTACTTTGCTGGCTTCCATGTCTGCTCCATAGAAGTTCAATGGACATGTAAAGAGCATGCTGCTGTCACTCGTCCGTGGCAGTAAAAATACCTTACGATTACTGTTTTTAGACTTTTCAGAGACTTCAATCGCTGATTTACTTTTGTGCTGTCGGATTCTATGTGCACCAGATTTCCCGAACCTGGGGGAATGCAAGACATAATTTCCTCCTCGCTTATTTTCTATATGGTCATCTGTATTTCAACTGACTCAGAGGTTTTTCTGAATGACTTCGTTCTTTTTTTGTTTCGCTTAATTTTGTGCCTATTGACTTCTACCGTTTCCTTGCGATGATTATGGTCTAGCTTGATGATGTTTTTCAGCCCATTTGCATCGTGTTTTGACCAGTTAATTTTATGATGATTGATGAGGACTGCTATTATTTCCGATAGGAGATCGAGGTCTCCTTCTAATCTCAAAACTCTGGTAGTGAGTCCTCGGCATCCATCACAGTGTGCCAGCCCTTCACTGTTGAGCTTAGTTTTGGTAATGTTCAGTAGTGCACTGCTTTCTTCAATATTGCTAGTTCGTGGTTCTTCTCGGTTTGCTGAGAGTGACTTGAGTCTTTCTGGTAAGTTTTTGTCACATGAAATTGAAAACGGTTTACAAAGATAGGAGAGATCATTATTTTTGTAGTGTATACTATTTGTTTTGTCTGCTGGCTTCCCGGGCGTGGCCGAGAGGTCAAGAGCATGGGTTGCTAATCGAGAGGTTGGTGTTTCGAGTCCTGGCCGAAGCGGTGAATAATTTTCTCGCGTGGTCGGGTCGTGAACATTTGCGTTCCTCATGTCAGCAAGATCTCTATGAGGATGCATTAAGTTTTAATGAGCAGCTTAAATTATCAAGCGAATAGTTTACTGAGCACAAAAAGAAGTTCTTTTCCGAACCGAATTCTCTATCGAATGTTAATACGAAGTAAAGAATGATGCAGCCTTCGAAGTGAGTTTGCCAGTGGTTCTCCGTTCCTTTCTGATGTAGACACCTTTCCTGGTGAGAGACTGTTTTCTGAAGCCCGTATGAGGCAGGATCCAAATGAAGCTGAGGAAGCTTATTATTCAAGATTCCGATATCAATTTTCGTGTGCCTGAATACCACAATGTCTCTAAACAATTATAGGCTGATCCTGATAAACAGACAATATGTGATCCAATGACAACTTATTTCGTTGAATCCTGACTTTGGGAACAGATTATTGGCCAAAAATCAAAGCTTGGAGACGAGCGAATTTCAAACGGAACACCAACGACCCCGCAATAGAAACAATATGAACAATAAATGCGCCTATTCGTAAAAACCGCTCAAAAAAATAAATGATAGGAAGAATATTCAGGAACGACTCAGCCGTTTGTAGAGGTCAAATTTCCTGGATAACTTCAGATCTTCAAGGGGTTTTGCACTTTTGGTTCACTGAGCGGTTGTCAGATTGTATTGGTGTAGAGGCTGTTTTATCAAGTCGACGAAGGTGATAAACAAATTCCAATTTGATGTCGTTTTGTGAGGTAATTCGGCACAAGAAAAATTCCCGAAAATTCCAAAGAGCAATTACGTACGTGCAGTTGCAGTTTTAATGGCAGAATCATAACAAGCGAAGGGTTAACGATTTTCAAACTGTCCAAGCCGGAGAACAAAAAGATACGTGGTTCCTTTGCACAGAAGGTGCGCAGGTCGATTTTCGAAAGCTAAGTGTAATCGAAAATTTTGAACGTATTTTTTTTTGTTTATACTGTCGTTTTTGGCTTAGTTGAAGATAAAAGTTTTGCATTTCTAGCCCTTAATCGTATACAATTACATGTGGTCTTTGTCTATAACAATAGGTTGAACTATACAGTGTCATATTATTCACCTGACATAGCCTCATTTCTCGTTCTCAACTTTTAACGGATTTATTTGTTTCCTGCTATCTTTTTTGGCTAAATTGTTGATTAAGTTTTGAATTTCTAGTATTAAGACAACTACAACTTGTTATCCCTATAAATCCTCGTAGAGAAAGTAGAATTATAAAGCGCTTACATAGAATTTAGGTTGAAATTTCATAAATTGATTTTACCCTGCGTATCCTGCATAGATCTTACTCATATTTTCGACGAAAAATTAAACCAACAAGCTCAATTCGTCGTTAACTACATGCCTCGGGACCAAAAACGATGCATGAATACACCTAGCTTTCAACATTGACGCAAATGTACAACCCATAGTTAAAGCTTAACAGCTAGATCTGTCCACTTTACAGAACTGCAACGACTTCATGATGAATTTTGGATCCATTTTGTCTATACTCGGCCATCTGTTCGATGGTAACATATCTAATGTTCCCTCTCAGGATTGCAGGCGTCTCGATTCGCTTGTTCACTTGGTCGTCAGTGAGGCTTTTGACAGACAGATACGTAATCATAATTTTCTCCTAAAAAATGCTCCCATACATAGACGCCCAATTGACGTTGCTATGGGCTTTTTGTACTCGGTTGGTTTCAACTACAAAATAGTGGAAGCAAAACGCCTCTCTTCGCGTAGCAAGAATCCTACCATACTAGTTAAATTGTTTTCAACAGTTGAAGGTGACTCAATCTTTGCTCAATGAGGTCGCACTTCTCGCTATTTGGAAATGACAAATGTTTCCTTTGTCGAGATCTTACACCAATGGTGCAAAGAAATGGGTCCTTCTTATCATCAATTTCTTAACCTAATATTCATAAGTCTGGTCGCATTTCCACTAAACGTCAATGCACCAGCTAATTCATCTCATCAGATGTCTAGTTCGGTCAAGCCCTCCAATCAACCTTCTACTTTGTCTCCCCCGCGGCCGAATACTACAATTTCCGGTGCTTTCAGCCCGCCTGTAATGTCTGCGACCCCGTCTAAAGCATTTATACCGTCTAACCCGTCTCAATCACTTTAGACTGCCAGGTTTCTCTCTTAAATGCAATTCTTCAGGCCTCTCCGGGAAACTTCCGAATCACATCGCATAAATAATGTTCTTCAAATACAAAATCCGCAATCATCTAAATTTAAATTATTTAACCCTCCACAAGCTAGCTCGTCCCATAACCCCACGGGTCATCTTATACCCTCAATTATATCACCTAAGGCAGGTTTTCTGAAGGACGTAACTCTAACCCAGACCCAAAAGCAAGATAGCGCAGGTCTCAGTAATCGCATACTGCCCTCTCCAAAACTAAGCAAGCCTCCCCAACAGGCAAATAACCCTAACCATTTTAACCGATATAAAAGACCCGAATTTCCAGCATTTAATTCTTATAGCTGCTTGCTCTCTCCCACCAGCCCCTATATTACATCTAACTTCCCTTCATTCCGTTTGAACTACCAACAGGCATATCCCGGTCGTAACGCCTATGGTGGTTCGATACCAGAAAGTTTTATTCCTAGACCTTTTATATATCACTCTCAGCATTTTGTAAATGACGTTCTATATACCAATCTTTATGGCGCAGTTGGCAATTACCCTCCAAGCCACAATAACTTCCAACTTAATTACCCACCTCCAATTTTTTTAAAATTATAACGAATACCCTAGTTTGGATACTCGAACTAACCTAGATGTCATATTACTTAATGCTAGATCTGTTATAAATAAGATGGTTCAACTGAGACCCATTGCTTTCGAGTTAATGCCTGATGTTTTATGTGTAACTGAATCTTGGACCAATCCCTTAATTTCCGACTCTTTGCTTGTCATAGACCAGTACAATCTCTACCGTCAAGACCGCACTAGTAAGCGTGGTGGTGGTTGTCTTCTCTATATTAAGCTTCATTATAGCACTTCCCGTTTGATCTAAACGTAACGTCATTCTCTGATAATTATTGCTTTGCATCCATTATCCTGTCGCCCTGGCAAAAGGCTATTCTCGGATGTATTTACTACCCGCCTAATTCATCATCCGATGATGATACAAAACTTTGTGAAATTAAAAAATTGGTTTCGGAGTTCAATTTAAACATTAAAATAATCGCTAGGGATTTAAATTTTCCTGAAATTTAATGGCTTTAAAAATTTTGTCCACCCAAATTTCAGCCTTTCCTAGATAAAATTCATTTTTCTAATTGGTCACAGCTTTTCCGTTCTTCAACGAGAGACAAGCATATTTTAGATCTGATTTTCACAAATGACATTGCTCCCCTCTTCGTTGATTTTAAGCAGGGCCTCTTCCAAAGTGACCATACATTAATTCACTGTTGCTTACCAATTGTCTCATCAAAAAAAGGCTGGCACCGTTCTTACCTATCATGCTTTAACCTCGCAGACATGAGCTTAATTAACAACTTTTTGGACTCATTGGATTGGCAGCATCTCTCCTCCATGAATGATGCAGCAAGTCTTTCTGACTTCATGTCAGTCGTTTCAAATAAAATCTTAGAATTTGTGCCCACCAAAATTGTCAAGCCCTTAACTTTGGAATCCACCGTACCCTACTTTCATTTGCCAAGACTAAAGAAATTGAGGAAGCAGTTAAAAGATCAATATACTAGTTCGTTATCTGAACATCTAAGGATTGCAGAGATTTTGGAATTAGCCTCTAAGATTTGGCTTGCACGGGACAGACATAGGAAATCATGCGCATTCAGCGATCCAAACCCTGCAAAGCCTGTTGCTCAACTGTTCCGCCGTCGATCCTGCTCTAAACGAGGTTATGAAATACCCCCGTTACTTAATGAAACTAAGAACTTCGTTCTCGAAGACTCTGACAAGGCAGAATTGTTTAGTGCATTCTTTACAAATCATCTAACGATGGAATCTAAACCGGTTCCGACGTTTCAGGCATCCTCATTTAATGTTATCAGCAACATTGATTTCTCCATAGAACTAATTCGTAAGCAAATAATGCGTCTGAAAAACTCGCACTCTTCGGGAACTGACGGTATTCCAAACTTAGTTATTAAGAGAGTGCCGAGCTTTCCCCGATTGCTTAGCCATGTATTCTCAGTTTATCTTTTAAACGGATTCGTTCCTGACTCATGGAAGACATCTATTATTCTTCCTGCCGTCAAGTCGGTATCTCGTTCGGACGTAAATAATTATCTCGGCGTTCACAAAAGCCCCGCTCTAGAAAAACTTCTTGAAAAAATTATTTTTAATCAAATTCTTCACGTTTGCCTAGAAAATAAGCTTTTTAGCGACGCGCAATATGGTTTTCTACCTGAGAGATCATGCAAAGTGTGTCACTTAGCTTTTCTTAATCTCATCACTTGCCTTCGAATTGAGCAACAGTCAGTGGTTGTGATCTACTTTGACCTGAGCAAAGCCTTTGACAAGGTACCACACAGACGTATTCTGGTGGAAATGAAAAGCCCTCGGCATCCGGCCTCCTCTCCTTGACTTCATTGTTTCCTACTTGTCTAACCGCAGCCAGAAGGTCTTAGTAGGTAATAGCTACTCGACGCCTCAACCGATCACGAGTGGCGTTTTTCAAGGCACGGTTATAGGTTTCCTTCTCTTTTTTCTGTACATCAACGAAATTTGAGCTTTACTCACAAATTCACAAAAGTTCGTTTACGCTGACGATCTCAAGTGCATTTATTCATTTTCTAAAGACACTGCCAAGAGTTGCGTTGCTAAAATCAACACTGATCTACTTATGCTCTCACGTTGGAGCTGTACTTGGCAGATGGAGTTTTCTTCATCCAAGAGTCGTTTCATGTGTTTTGGCCCCGCCAAGCTTCCTTGACCCCTCGTATTTCAAAAAAGTACACTTTAAGAACGGTCAACTATAAAAGACTTAGGTCTAAGTTACACGAATAAGCTAGCATTATCACCTCATACAGATCGAATTTCTGCAAAGGCTGCTCAGATATGTGGTTTTATATCGCATAATTTCTTCCTTCCGGAAATAAAGTTAAACCTGTACCGCATGTTTGTTCTTCCTATCCTAGAATACTGCTGTCCCCTCTTTGGGCTGATGAACGCCTCTGACCGCAGTTAGATTGAAAAAAGTTCAGAGGGTTTTTTTACTCGAAGACTATTTTTCTCTTCCCGAATCCAGTATCTCTTAGACGGATAGACGCCAGTTGGCAAACATTAAATTTCTGTGGGTTAGAAGACTCGAAGCCGGGCTCTGCTTCCTGTTTCGCGTTAACTCTAGCCCAAACCTCCCACGAATTAACGATCTCGCTCCGGTAGATCGACCCTATGCCATTCTTAATTCCTCCATGATAATTTCACCAACCCTTAGCCCACAACTAATAGCTCTCAGTTTTTTGCCTCCAAATATGCTTTCATCTGGAACAATCTTCCACTGCAAATTAGGTTGTCGTCCACATCAGCTATTTTTAAAACAAATAACGCAAACATTTAACTTCGCTAGATGTAAAGTCCTTATTGTCTGTTTCCTTCCCTAACTCGCAACTTTTGAATTTTGAAAAGGGTCCTCTTGGTATATGAGGCAGCTCCCTTGATCTTATATTGGTCTCTAATTAAATTTCCATCACTCTCTGCAGAGTCAATCTTTGAATTCACTTTTTTGCCCCCCTTTTAAACTAGCATTGCCAACTCTCGACAACCTTGATACTTTCCTCCGCTTTTGCAACCCCGATGATGGTCTCCAGGTTCAGTTGATGAGCAAGGCGGGTTCTGATGGTTTTTCCTCTTTGATTGGTGGACTATGCAGTTGGCAAGGTTGCATCTCGATAATGATCTTATGACCTCTACTGTTCCCTCTTCGTTTTGACCCTGGTGTCCACGATGAGTTCCTCCTCTCACACCTCCACTGGTGGTTACAAACAGTAGCTCTGACTGCTATATTATATATCACACGACAAAGAGCGTTCCAAACCCTCATACGTTGTCAGAAACATCACATTTCTATCCCATTGCATCTAGCTACTAATTTTTTAGTGAAGCAGTTTTCTTTTCCTACTTTTTTTAAATTGGCGGCTCGCCGAAGTCCACCTCTGATTTAGCCATATGAGTTTATTTAACTGCTTCTTTTCTAGTTCTCCGTTTATGTTAAAGATTGTTGACTATTGTTTTAAAAATGGGAAATCATTCTGAATCGGACATGCCTACAACATTGTTCATTTCTGCTGTTAATATGGCTGCTCACATAGTGCAGCAATTATCAACTTTGTATTTATTTATACCGCGATACTAAGTTTGAAATTACGGGGCTCTCTGGGCCTTAAATATACAATTTATTTATTATTGATTTATTATATGCAAGGCTAGGCCTGACATACATTTTATAGAGGCTGGTTCTTATGTTGACGGTTTTAAAATTTCTGAGAATAAACCCAATAGTTTGGCGTGCTTTCAAAACAATCAGGGCGCAGTGCTCTGACAGATTAAGACTACTAGAATAGGATATGCCCAGATACTTTCTAACTCCGGGCACATTTAGGTCGTGACCGTCTATGCTTAGGTGGGGCTGATGGTTGTCGCCAATAACCATAACGGAGCACTTGTGCCAAGAAAGTGAAAGGCGCCATGTGCAACACCACTGAGCGAAAACTTGAAGATCCTTTTTTTAGAGCTCAAGCACGATGTTGCGATCGACCGGTTTATATCGATAGGCACTTTTAAATCGTCAGCGTACATAAAGGGCCTACCATACTGAAAACAATCAGGAACATCGTTGACAATTTTGACGGAGAGCTTTTTGGGTGCGTGTTTGGAACATTTATCCGGCCGGTGTTGGAATATTGCGTTCAGGCGTGGCGCACTTGGACGAAACATGACTACGCTCTGCTGGAGAAAGTTCAACGGAGGGCAACGAAACTAGTCAAAGGATTGGAATGCCTACCCTATGAGTGCCGCCTAGCAAGACTTAAAGTTTTTCCTCTCTCTTATAGGCAATACAGAGGGGATATGATCTTAGTCTTCAAACTTGTCAGAGGAGTTGATTGTGCTCTTCAGATGGCCAACGTTTTTTGAATTGGCAAACATGACAAGTCTCCGAGGTCACCAATACAAACTGAAAAGAAATCACGCCAAACTTGAAGTGCGGGCCAACTTCTTTTCCCAACGGGTAATTGACGAATGGAACAAACTGCCAGCCTCAGTTGTTCAGGCTGAAAGCGTAGAAATGTTTAAAAGAAGACTTGATGCATTTTTACTTGATGAACATATATTTAGTCGACAGCAATGATTGATATACTAAAACGACTATCGCCATGTAAAATTTGCTTGTTTTGCTACTCTCTATCTGTAAATAGGGTTTTCAAAGGCTCTGCCTATCTCCCTTATATATACTGAACTGAACTAAAAAAAAGAAACAGGCCGAGCACGCTGCCCTGAATAACTCCACTCCTCACATGTGTGGGGTCGGAGATAACATCAGAAAGTTTAACCCGTTGTGCGCGAGGATTCAAATAGTAGGATATGTGGTTCAGAAGCTTGTCACCTATGCCAAAGGAGGCAAGTTTCAGCAGTAGGAGATCATGGTCAACACGATCAAAAGCCTCCGTTAAATCGAAGTTAACGGTGTTAATTGCAAAACCGCTGTCTCTAGATTGTAGCACATGATCAATAAAAGAGAGCTGGCAAGTATCACAAGACCTTTTTCGAGAAACCCATGCTGAGCCACATTAAGTAGTTTATTCTCTCTTAGGTGACGCATTATCTTGTCTTTGATCAAGGTCTCTAAGATGTTCGAGACTGCTGGTAAGGTATTTATTGGCGCAAAGTCGTCAAATGACGTAGGTCGGCCGTGTTTGGTTACATGCTGTATGTGCGATTCATTCCATATAATAGGGAAAGTTTCACTTTCAAGAGCAAAATTAAATATCTTATGCAGAAGCAACGGAAATTTATCGTTTGCATCCGCCTTTAGAACGCTGACCGGGACGCCATCTGGTCCAGAACTGTAAGATTGACGAAACGCCGAATAACTACGGTTACGTCCCAGAAGGTGAGAGTTATGGTTTCGAGGACGGTACCGGTCCAAACCCGAAGTTTAGGTAAGGGAGCGACAGTATGTTCACTAAACGTTCAAGACAAGAAAGCATTGAAGCTATCAGCAGTGAACCTAGCGTCAGCTATAGGGTTTCCTTAGTCGTCTCGAAGTACGGAGTACTGCGTTTTTCTCTGCTCTTCTACTGTGCGTGAAAAGATTTTCGCAAAATTTAACGAAGAGTTTTTGACAAAGTTGACCTCATCAGCTAGTCTTTTTTCGTCAGACAGCCTCTTAGCCTCTTCAAAGATTTGGTTGGATCAAGGCCAGGACGGAAGTGTCGTTTTGTAGATGAAAACGACGGGAGAGTCTGCGCAGTCTACGGTGGAAAGATAAAGAGAGGTAGACTTTATCCTTGACATTAATTACTTTCTTATGGGGAACAAAACGAGAAAGAAGTGGACCTAGAACTTAATAAAAGTAGCAGTACAAACATTCCCATCCGAACATACAAAAAACGTTAGTCCAATCGTGGGAATTTAGGTGAGTTAGCAATTCCCTCATATTTGCTGATCTGAAATCACGGAAAAAGGTATGTTTTTGGAAGACATTTCAGTAGCCTCTAGTTCTAGTGTAGAAAGCACTATAACATGATCAGAACTCCCAGGTGGATAACAAGGTGACACTGACAATGGCTGACAACCTCTACAAAAAATAAGATCAAGTATGTTTGATCCTCGGGTGGGAAAATCAACTACCTGGTCCCACATGCCTATATCTATGGCCTCAAGTAGGTCTTCGAAAATTTATTCAATTTATAATTAAGTATATAAAATGGAGATAGGATGAGCCTTTAAAAACCCTTTTTACAGATATACGCTAACAAAATAAGCAAATGTTACATGGCGATAGTCGTTTTAGTATATCGATCATTGCTGTCGACTAAGTATATGTCCATCAAGTAAAATTTCATCAAGTCTTCTTAACAACAATTCAAAAGCTTTCAGCCTGAACAACCGAAGTTGGCAGTTTGTTTCATTTTTTAATCACCCATTGGGAAACGAAGTTGGCCCGCACTTCAAGTTTGGCGTGTTTTCTTTTCAGTTTGTATTGGTCACTTTGGAGAGTTGTCATGTTTGCCAATTCAAAAAAGTCGGACATCTGAAGAGCACAACCAACTCCTCTGACAAGTTTGAAGACTAAGATCCTATCCCTCTGTATTGCCTTTAAGTGAGAGTAAGTTGGAAACCAATGAACTTCAGGAAGATTGAAGTCACCTGCAATCAAGCAGTACTTCAGATTTAAGTCAGCTGTGGCGTGAAATGCCTGCGAGAGACAAAGATCGTAATCCTCGCTGGCATTGGGTGGGTGATAGACACTACCAACGAGTAAAGAGTAGTTTTCTTTTAGGAATACTCGGAGACAACAGCTCTCTTCAACCGCGGTAAATTGGCGATAGTCCAACGGAAGGAATGTTAGTGGTTGCCTAACATAGAAACAGCTTCCTCCGCCATGGCTTTCGTGTCGATCATTCTGAATGTAAGCGTAGCCTAGAATAGTATCGTGGTTTAAATAAATACAAAGTGGATAATTGCTGCACTATGTGTGCATCCATATGAACAGCAGAAATGAGTTGTATGGCTTCGTTTAAACTGCAGCTTGCACATCTCACCTCCCGCGGATCATCCAGTCTCTCACGCAGCCATCTTTGGTCTTACTCGTGACCTTGAACTGCTGATGTCTGTTATAATCATACAAATTTTGACACAAAGGCAAATCGGTGCTCTTCCGACTGTTCCTTCAAATCTCCACAGGGAAACCAGTCAAGCAAAGTATAGAGGCGAGCGCCTTCTCTGGTTCCTCTCGCTCTGGCCGCACTTTTCATGTCTACAACACCTTGACTTGCAGACGGTTCCTATGGAAAACTGAATTCCAAATCAGTGAAGTCCCTCCCACTCCCGCTGACCATCGCTGTCCAAACAATGATCTCCATCTCCAAGCTGTTAACTCTTCCCTCATTATCGCGTTCAACAGTCTATTCCTCACCCTTAACATTGGCCTTCGTCGGTCTTTCTCTTGGAAGATAAACTCTCTTTAAAACCCCTTGCAATATATATATATGTCCTGAATACAGATATAGCCTGTCCGTATTGGAAGCTTCTTCTCACACTTTCGAACATCACTAACCACCAGTTTCACAGCGGCGAGGTTCAACAAGATATTGTGCACTAAAGCCGTACCTCGGGTACTCCTGCTACAACTGGTGTTAGTTGACCGTCAAAGAGGCCCTGGGCGTCATCTTTGAACATGGTGCCCATAGAAACATCGGGTGACTGGCGACCTTGTGGCAACTATCGCGCCCTCAAAAATCTCAAAATTCCTGATCGGAATCCAGTGCGTCATATTGAAAAGCGTTCTGTATATTTTGAGGGTTATGGGCGTAGCCCTTGTTGACCATATTTATGTACAATCGAAATTATAAATGCAAGTATATATGAACAACATAAAATACAGTAAAAATTTCACATCAAATGTAGAGTGGTATGATACACATCAATTGAAATCTGGATGTAAAGCTTATGATTGGCTGAAGAGTGTCCTGCAGTGAGAGTTGTCAATGCCAATTCTGTAGTGGCCGTTTGACGTCAGACAAGTGCCCCAAGGATACACGGCGGCCACCACCACAACCATCATCGTAGTCGAAACCACGACAAAAGAATCGGTAAAAACCAACCCAAAACAAGGAACAGGCATAACTGGACCTGCCCACGATTCGCTCTACCCACTTCCAGCCAGTTAGCCCACCGGTCAAGATCACACCACGCCACCGAGCCATTCACCGAAACCAGGTTAATGCACGCGCACACGCCTTATGCTACGCAGCCAGTTGTCCAACCATGCCACACAGATAATGCAGCACACACACGCACACACAACGGAAGCCGCGGAGTTTACCCAGCAGCAGCAGTTGCAGCCACAGTCCATCTAACCAACTAGCCAGCCGCAGACTGAGTTGACACGTTTCTTTGACCAGTGGGTCTGACACGGGCATCAGAGCTTATCCAAATTATGATTGCATTAACGCGCTTAGCAACTACCAGACACGGAACACAGCTTCAAACGCCGTAAAAGCGCACACAATGATGTTCTAGCCAAAAGCTTTCCTATCTCCGTGGGCATGGTTGGGAATAATAACCCGATTCCATTTCTTTCCGGGGGCTGCCGACTGCACGGGCACATGCACAAATACAGATTTTTTAAGGCGCCCCACGTCTCTGTACAGAGAAACCAGATCACTTATGACCACCTGACCCATGGCCAACTGCTGTTCCCATGGAACCCTTTACCACCTCAGCCTTCAAGGTTCTCACTTGAATATTTGTTACTAACATCAAGATCTGCACCTGTAGTGACTCCACCCAGACTCACGTTCATTTGAACATATCCACAGTATTAGACGTCATTGTCTCGCTTGGAAGTGAGTTTCATGGTCGAGTCACTCACTGACTGAAAGAAAACATTTGTTGATCTAAGCGAAAACATTCACGTTTGACCTTATAAGGATGACCGCACAGGTGAGTCATGCTTGAAAACTCAAAGAAATCTTCAGATTTCAGCGTGGATAATTCGGGATGTCTATAGCAGATCACATCTCATTTGCCTAAAGGATAAAAGAAATATGTTAAGCTACAACAGTTTTTTTGGATATAAGATCGTCCACCAATTTTATGCCCGTCTTTGCGCCTGCTCGATGGGATAACTGTCTTTTTTCAAACAGAATATCCATTCCGCATTCCAAATGCGATCAAACGAAAGTACCTAAGATCCTTGAAAACAGTTCGGGAGGAAAGACTATGAAAGCGCACCTGATCCAGTGCAGGATGCTCATCGCCTATTGAATGGCTCCTTTAGAGTATTTAGAGGGCATTCGTTTTGAAATTATCCAGATACCTAGATCTGTGTGCGTATCTACTTCTTTTAATGAAATTTCGTTTAGTTAGTACTGGTGTTTGGAAAAAAGTCTTCTCCCATATTCGAACCCTAAGAATACACATTTGGGTATTTTAAACGCTAAAAACCACTTGCTGGACCAGGCAGGCTAATTGTCAAGGTTCAGTTTAGTGTATAAGAGGAAAATAGGCTTACGTCTTTGAAATCCCTCTATGTTACATAAAAATAGCAAGAATAAGAAGCAATGTAAAGAAGTGACAGTCAAGTGAATGCAGGCAGATTTACGTGGTACACTGACATTCTTAAGGATAAGTAGTCACATAGTCTTCGTGGTGCTGCAGAATATGTATGTCAAGCCGATGTTTAAATGTTTCTACAGCCTGGGATATTACAATCACCTCAGGTAGGTTATTCCACAGTTCCACGACACGGTTGGTGAAAAAAAAACTTACTTTCATCCAATCTTACTTGGGGCACACTTTTTTTGAATTGATGACTTCGGAGATTATTCATAGTGGCAAGTTGGAAAAAGTCATCACACAGGAGGGCGAAATCCATGCCACGCACGATACGGAAGGTTTGTATCAAGTCTCCGCTCAACTGCCTATAACTCAGAGGATAGAGCTTTAGGTTATTTAAGACGAATCTCATATGGCAGTTCACCTTGACCTATTACTAATTTTGTGGCTTGCTGCTGCACCCTTTCGAGCATGTTGTAGTCCTGTTGGGTCCACGGTCGCCAGGCTTGGATTGCATATTCAAGATGTGCCCTTACAAACGTTGTGTGCATAGGAACCACTGATATTATTTGTTCTCAACTTGGACGATTTAAAAAGCCGTTACTACTTCACTATAAATATAAAATACAAATAAATTGTATATTTAAGGCACAGAGAGCCCCGTCATTTCAAACTTACTATCGCGGTATAAATAAATACAAAGTGTATAATTGCTGTACTATGTGAACAGCCATATTAACAGCAGAAATGAACAATATGAAAGGCATGTCCGATTCAGAACGATTTGCGATTTTTAAAACAATAGTCAACAATGTTTGACATATACAGTAAACTAGAAAAGAAGCAGTAAAAAAACTCCTACGGTTAAATTGGAGGCGGAGTTCGGCGAGCCACCAATTTAAAAAAAATTTGGAGAAAAAACAGTTTTACTAAAATATTCATAGCTAGATGCAATGGGATAGTACTGTGATGTTGCTGACAACGTATGAGGGTTCGGAACGCTCCTTGTCCTGTGAGAGATAATATAGCAGTCAGAGAGGAGGAACTCATCGTGGACACAAGGGTCAAAAACAAAGAGGGGACAGTACAGGTCATGAGATCATCAGTGAGATGCGACCTTGCCGACTGCATAGTCCACCAATCAAAGAGGCAAAACCATCAGAACCCGCCTTGATCATCAACTGAACCTGGATACCATCGTCGGGGTTGCAAAATTAGAGGAAAGTATCAAGGTTGTCAAGAGTTGGCAATGCAGTGGATGTGAGAGAGGAGGAACTCATCGTGCACAGCAGGTTCAAAACAAAGAGGGGCAGTAGAGATCACGAGATCATAATCGAGATCCGACCTTGCTGACTGCATAGTCCACCACCAAAGAGGTGAAACCATCAGAACCCGCCTTGATCATCAACTGAACCTGGAGACCATCATCGGGGTTGCAAAAGCGGAGGAAAGTATCAAGGTTGTCGAGAGTTGGCGATGCTAGATTAAAAGGGGGGCAAAAAAGTGAATTCAAAGATTGACTCTGCAGAGAGTGATGGAAATTTAATTAGAGACCAATATAAGATCAAGGGAGCTGCCTCATATACCAGGAGGACCCTTTTCGAAATCCAAAAGTTGCGAGTTAGGGAAGGAAACAGACAATAAGGACTTTACATCTAGCGAAGTTAAATGTTTGCGTTATTTGTTTTAAAAATAGCTGATGTGGACGACAACCTAATTTGCAGTGAAAGATTGTTCCAGATGAAAGCATATTTGGAGGCAAAAAACTGAGAGCTATTAGTTGTGGGCTAAGGGTTGGTGAAATTATCATGGAGGAATTAAGAATGGCATAGGGTCGATCTACCGGAGCGAGATCGTTAATTCGTGGGAGGTTTGGGCTAGAGTTAACGCGAAACAGGAAGCAGAGCCCGGCTTCGAGTCTTCTAACCCACAGAAATTTAATGTTTGCCAACTGGCGTCTATCCGTCTAAGAGATACTGGATTCGGGAAGAGAAAATAGTCTTCGAGTAAAAACCCTCTGAACTTTTTCAATCTAACTGCGGTCAGAGGCGTTCATCAGCCCAAAGAGGGGACAGCAGTATTCTAGGATAGGAAGAACAAACATGCGGTACAGGTTTAACTTTATTTCCGGAAGGAAGAAATTATGCGATAAAAAACCACATATCTGAGCAGCCTTTGCAGAAATTCGATCTGTATGAGGTGATAATGCTAGCTTATTCGTGTAACTTAGACCGAAGTCTTTTATAGTTGACCGTTCTTAAAGTGTACTTTTTTGAAATACGAGGGGTCAAGGAAGCTTGGCGGGGCCAAAACACATGAAACGACTCTTGGATGAAGAAAACTCCATCTGCCAAGTACAGCTCCAACGTGAGAGCATAAGTAGATCAGTGTTGATTTTTAGCAACGCAACTCTTGGCAGTGTCTTTAGAAAAATGAATAAAATGCACTTGAGATAGTCAGCGTAAACGAACTTTTTGTGAATTTGTGAGTAAAGCTCAAATTTCGTTGATGTACAGAAAAAAGAGAAGGAAACCTATAACCGTGCCTTGAAAAACGCCACTCGTGATCGGTTGAGGCGTCGAGTAGCTATTACCTACTAAGACCTTCTGGCTGCGGTTAGACAAGTAGGAAACAATGAAGTCAAGGAGAGGAGGCCGGATGCCGAGGGCTTTTCATTTCCACCAGAATACGTCTGTGTGGTACGTTGTCAAAGGCTTTGCTTAGGTCAAAGTAGATCACAACCACTGACTGTCGCTCATTACGAAAGGAAGTGATGAGATTAAGAAAAGCTAAGTGACACTTTGCATGATCTCTCAGGTAGAAAACCATATTGCGAGTCTCTTAAGAGCTTATTTTCTAAGCAAAAGTCGAGAATTTGATAAAAAATCATTTGTTCAATAAGTTCAGCTAGAGTGGGGGTTTTATGAACGCCTAGATGATTATTTACGTCTGAACGAGATCCCCACTTGATGACAGGAAGAATAATAGATGTCTTCCATGTGTCAGGAAAGAATCCATTTAAAAGATAAACTGAGAAAACATGGCTAAGCAATCGCGAAAAGCTCGGCACTCTCTTAATAACTGAGTTTGGAATACCATCAGTCCCCGAAGTGTGCGAGTTTTTCAGACACATTATGTGTTTACGAATTAGTTCTACGTTGAAATCAATGGTGCTGATAACAGTGAATGAGGATGCCTGAAACGTCGGAACCGGTTCAGGACTGTTCCGGACAATATCGTTTTAACTGCTTCCTGCTCATCTAGAATTTTTGTCGTGCCAAAATTCCTCATAAAACGGCATAAGATTGGAATTTGTTTATCATCTTATTCAATTTGACTACACAGCCTCTGCACCAATAAAACCTGACAGCCACTCAGGGAACCAAACGTGTACAACCTCGTGAAGATCTGAAGTTATCAAGGCCCTTCGACATCTCCGAACGGCTGAGTCGTTCTTGCATATTTT